>JAJJWW010000088.1:0-176627 GCA_023531295.1 Papaver armeniacum
TGAAACAATATGGTATTACCCACAAAGTAGCAACCCCATATCACCCACAGACTAGTGGTCAAGTAGAGGTCTCCAATAGGGAAATTAAGCGTATAGAAAACAGTTAATCCTAATAGGAAAGACTGGTCGTCGAGGCTTACTGATGCCTTATGGGCTTACCGTACTGCGTTTAAGACACCCATTGGAATGTCACCTTATCGTTTAGTGTTTGGCAAGGCATGTCACCTTCCTGTCGAGTTAGAGCATAGAGCCTATTGGGCTATTAAGAACTTAAACTTTTCACTTGACAAGGCGGAGCTCACAGAAAGCTCCAGCTCAATGAGTTGGATGAGATTCGTAGAGATGCATACGATAGTGCTAAGGAGTATAAGAACAAAATGAAACTTGTGCATGATAAGAATATTTTCCGAAAGTCATTTTCTCCAGGTCAAAAAGTTCTTCTGTATGACACTCGTTTGCATCTATTCCCCGGGAAGTTGCGCTCTCGGTGGACCGGTCCTTTTTTGGTCTGTTCTGTTTTTCCTCATGGAGCTATTGAGATTGAGACACCAGATGGTAGTAGTTCTTCAAAGGTGAACGGTCAGCGATTGAAGCCCTTTTTAGAGCCTTTTCCTACAGGTGATGTTGAGGAGGTCCCTCTGGAGGACCCTGTTTACCTTGATTGACCATCGCGGCGGTTTTGTATGTTGTATATTATGTTTGTAGGTTTTTGGTTACACTTCACCCAGGTACTATCTTTCCGACTTCTCTCTTTACTATTTCCTCATGTTACTTATAATTTTGGTACTGTTATTTAATTAGAAACATTGAGGACAATGTTAGATTTAAGTTTGGGGGTGGGGTAGAAACTTTTGTTACCTTTTTGTTATAATAAATAAACTCCAGAGCCTAGAAATTTATGCTTATTAAGGATGGCACTAACCAATCTAAGTGGATGGAAGCATTTTGGTTGTAGGAGTTGAGGAACCAATCTGATTAGATGGCAACATCTAAAGAGTCTATTCATAAAAGCACGAGCTCGGGTGTTAGAAATAACATGATAGTTTCACCAATCTCGTTGAGTCCTTTTCACTTCTGTTTTTATTTTGTTTTGTTTTTAAACTATGTTTCTCTAAGTGATTAGGTGGGGCTCACGATTCAAGTTGTTACCACTGCTAGGGTGAAATAGAGTGATTGAGTTAAAAAAAAAAAAAGACTAGACCAATTAGACCAAACGGAATAAAATTAACACTTGGGAATAGCAATATGTGTGTGTTTTCCCTGTCTCCGTCGCCTAAACAAGCGTGAAATGAAGGATCCACGGGAACTATCATGTAATCTGCCGACAAGAAGCATGCGCTTGGATCCAAAAGATCTAATCATGCAAAAAAAAAAAAAAAAAAAAAAAAAAAAAAAAAAAAATTAAAAAATTAATGTTCGGTGAATAAATTGACCATTTGGTTCCCTTGTATATGCCAGACGTGTTGATCTAGAATTAGGATTGTCGACCACTTGGTTCCCTTGTATATGCCAGTTGTGTTGATATTAGTCAGACCAGTATCTCAGTCCATTAGGATAGGTTCATTTTGGCAGTGGCCTTCAGACAGATATGAGAAACATCGATCACTTAGTAAACATCAAAACCATCTATGTTTTTCTCTATATCCATCTTCTTGATCTATCCATGTGATTAGTTTTGACTCCAGGTATTGATGTCCATAGTGAGACTATCTGAGTAGAGCTAGAACTTATATATGAATTTTAGTATGCTTGAGTGCAAACTCGTGTACAAAGAATTGGAATTTCGCATCGGGGTACTTCCTCCCGTAGTCAATAAGTATGCCAACCAAGGAGATTTTTTAGTGCCTTCCAAGGTTCTGCGTAGATAGCTAGGGTCTGGAGTGTAAAGGTTTTGTGGGTACACCTCTGGTAAACCCTCCCGAGACTATAACTCGGCCACTAGGGCCACCTAGGGGTTTAAAGGCTTATTGCATATGCTAAATGCAATCGACGATGCCTGCGACAGTGAGTTAGGATTTTATTTTTGCTCGAGGACTAGCAAATAATAGGTTTGGGGGTATTTGATAGACACATTTTTGTGTCTAATTTGTCTCGATTCTATATATTGATAGTGCTCATTTTTGTACTTATTATGGTGTTTTATGTGTGTGTAGGTATTTTTGGCCAATAAACATTTTTGGAAAAATCGGCTCGAAAAGTTGCGCCCGGAGGACACATGCTATTCGGACCCTCGGATTGGATAAGGGGTAACCAAATTACTAAGGGGCACCCCAGGACACCCCTACTCTGGATATGGGCACCTCATCTTCAAGAATTCAAAAAATACAAAAAGGCGGGAAAAATGGCAGCAGCGTACAAGCAGAGTTGGAGTTGGATTTTTCGGCAGTTTTAGCGAGATTCAATCGTTGATTTTCATGGGCTAGGCCTGTTAGATCAAAAAAGGGTTCGTATGGTTGTTTGGATCGATCAACTTTGGCTGGAACTCGTGTTTGAGCGAAACAGGGGAGGAGCATTATTATCGGGATTTTCTTAATTCTATACATGGGGATTACGTGTAGATAAGAATAGAATATCTTCTGTTTATTTGATACCATCGTTGGGAGATTTTTGGACGTCAGATTCAATCAGAAAGACGCGTAGAGAAGATTCATAAGAGGAAATATCTCGGAGCTTGCCGTGGAAGAAAAAAAAGATAAACTCGGGTTTGTTAGGGTTTGCTGGCTATATATAGCCTGGGTATGAGTCAAGGAAGGGTTAGACACACTTTGGGAAAGTTTAGAGGCGCTACAGAGCATAAACAATCGAGTTGCAGAGAAGCTTGCTGCTGGTGCAGAGGAAGAACACGAAGAACAAAGCACCTTTCGAGACAGATCGTTTTTGGGGTCGGGGATTCAACGACATAGCAACAAAGTGCATAAGTCGGCTCTTGTAATAGATCCATCATGTAACCGCTTTGTAACGCCATTACAGCGTTGCAAGCGATCTGTTTAATTAATTTTCATCCTTTTAATCATCTTTTGAGCCATAAACACATACTTTGAGACCATGATTAATATGAGGAGCTAAACCCCATTGATGAGGCGATAGAGGAAGCTATTTTTCCAACAAGATGTGGTATATTCTAATTTATCTATTTATTGCAATTATTTTATGATTATTTTGCCTTGATTGAAAATTGTTTGAATGATTCTTGTTAAGCAATTGTGATTTCTTTTGATAGAGCATGCTTGGACTTAGGTTTTTGATGTTTTATACTTTGGATTTACACTTGTTATTTTGAGAATCTACTTGTTGCAATAGTTTAGAATCAAATTAAACGAGAAAATTGCATGAATATAAATATTGGATTAAATCACTTTGAACTTGGAAAATAGTGGAATCTTAGCCTCAGTGTTCTTTTAATATTGATATCAACTTTGTCAGTGTTTGCTATAATTTTTAGTGTGTTTTCTGTTTTTGTTTTAATTTTAAAGTCTAAAAATCCTTCACAAGTTCGAGAGAACGACAACCTTTACTACCACTTTCTACAACATTATTGAGTCACATCAGTGTACTGCAAATATGAAGAATAAAGTGGGAAGTCCACGTTTCATAGTAAGAGTGATTAAGCGTCACCAGTGGTTCTTCTTTCATCTCATACATCCCCTGCACCAACAAAACCAAAAATTATAATTAGATCATTGTACGGGTTCAAATCGCTGTCGTACAGAATTACAATATCGACTGATGATAGCTTAATGCTTGGGTGGCAAGCACGACGATCAAGTAAAAACACAATTCTCCCTTTATTCTTGTCATTGAACCTGTTGTGTGACTTGCTTGACTCTGGAAAATTGCGAATTTGGCATGATCAATCCACAATCAACACGTTCATAGGAATCTATACCACATCTCTGACCCACAACATCGTCCAAGACGTCCCCCAAATAGATTCCATTAGAGCCAACATTTGACTGCCACATCAAAGACATTGGAACAAGAAATATGGTCACAAGTCAGATAACATGATCAGTATACCCTGGATATTAAATGAGAACACAACAAGAATTAGCTCGTAAAAATCTTGTTCTACAAGTCCTATACCTGGTAGATGATTAGTACTCTTAAGCCTTGCTTTTTGTCTCCGAAAGGATCGTATCAAGTACTTTTAGCTTGCCACTTGCTTTTATTCCAAAGATTCGTAAACTCTTCTTCCGACGGACCTTTCGTGAGCGTTTTCGTAAAGAAGAATTCACAAAATAGGGATGGTCGCAACACTGCAAAAACATATCCAACATAAGAAACTATTTAGTCCTTATGATACCTACGAAGAAAATATTTAAAGTAAAAAAGAAACAGCACTCAACATATTGGTTAAGTATCAGATATGAAGCTAATATTTCCATCTAAACACATAATGAACCAACCACTCACAGCTAAAGAAGTAGGTCTCACCTTCCTGGTAGAAACAACAACATCACGAAGAGCCTCCAAAGTTTCAGTTCTGGAGCATGAACGAAGTTATACTGAATTAGAAAGGAGGATGTCACAATACTGCTCAAGCTGCACATCGGAAAGCTTGGAAGGAACCCAGTATTCGACAAACTTGGAATCCGATGTAACAATACGCACAGGCTTCTCCTTCAGTTTCTCAACATTGTCATTAGAATCTTTCTTCTTTTGCATAAACTATTGTTATCTCGTATCCAGATTTTCGAGAACCGCCAATTCCAATTTTACAAGATCCAAATTGGATTCTCTCGCTCGGCAAAAAAAAAAGAACACCCGATTCTCTTTTCTTCTTAAGACAACCTGAAACAATGCCAATCACCGGGTGGCACATCCTTGATGGGGTATCTACGCATTTGAGATGACAGTTCTTTTTGCAACCCTTGTCGTTGCATCCCCTGCAATTTAACATGAAAAAAAACAATTCAAGTCATTAGGGACATAAATTACCCTAACACCAATCACTTAGCAAAAAAATCCGGACATGGTTCACCTAAAAGGCTACTACAATTGACCATCATTTATTCAGGAATTCCTTGAACAATCCCAGATGAATATGTTTTGGTAAACATGCCTAAATCATACCTATAACAAGGTTGAACTTGAATAAGACATCACTTGAATACTTCAACTCTATTAAAATGAGGTCAACTATTTATCAACTTACAGCTAAAACGGACAGGAGGAAAGAAAACAAAAGCAATGTAATTGATGCAACATCTACTTTTTAAACACATCTCGGTGCAGCTGAAGTTAGACTTAAGAGAGCTATTCCGAAATCAAATTTTTTAATCAAATTTAGACTTAAGAGCATTCGCTAATCAAATTTCCTGTTTTCCTTCCTTGCTTTACCTTCAATTGCTAATGAGAAATGACTGACTTCACAATTCAGTATTCAATGCCACGGAAATAAATCAACCAAACATGAATAAAGCAACATTCACTCAAAAGAGCGTTCCAGTACTTCCACCAAGTTTGCAGGTGACACAAACATTATCATCACTTGCCATTTGCGCCACAACCTTCGTTTGTACATCCTTGCAACATTCTTCACTAACTCCTCCACAAACCTTGCCATTAAGCTTCCGTCCATCCTAATACAAAGTAAATAAGACCCAACAATGTAATTAGAACCATTTCATACAGGACTAATACACACAATCAACTAAAAATACTCGAAAAAACGGCAACCAACATGCCGCTAATTAGAATAGCACAAAATTACCTCTTCTGGTTCCACAGAACTGTATCCTCTGCTTTAATCTCAACACCCTTAAGCTTAATTTCACTGCACTGGCCACCATTATGCTCAATTTCCATGGACCTACTACTACCATCTCCTAGTTTGCCCTTGACCCCTTGAGCCAAATCCACTTTTAGACCCTCTATCAGCTTCTTCTTCTTCTTATCTAGCAAAATCAATCAATAGAAACAAAATTAAAATTACCCTCATAAAAACAACAAAAAAAAAAAAAAGAAAAATCAAAATACACAGAATAGAACTCACCTGATTTCTCATCCTCCTCCACCCTTCTTTGGTTTTTGAGTAAAATTTCTCTGTACTTAGCAGCACTCAATTTCTTAGCCGCCTTCAGGCCACCATTATTAGAACACGGTGACCCCCTCGCTTCTTCTTCTTCTCCTCCTGCTCCTCTTCATTTTTCTTTGTCTAAAACTAACAAATAAAACACGTTATTAGAACCATATATATACCACGAGAACTCGTACAATTCGTGTGATAAGATTTACAAATCTAAAATCCAACAACATAATCATTAAGAACACCCAATTTTGTTTGACAAAAATTCTGGATGACTTCTAATTACTTGATTAACACAAGAATAACAACAAATGACTTCAAATAATTTCATTAACATCAAATCTATATGAAACAAGTAAAAATGAGGGAGAAGTTATACCTGAAGACTGAAGATCTTCAAAAAAAAAATGCAGGTGAAGATGCTGAATATTCTTCTAGCAATTTCTACAATAGAAGAAAACGAATAATAAATTAAAACCCTGTCAACAAAATCAAACATTAACTTCAAAGATGAAAACTAAAGAAAATTAAATTGCAAACCCTAACTTTTACCTGATAAAATTTGTAGAATACCAAATCCCTAACTGCTAACACGCAAAGGAATCGGTGAAGAAAAAAAGAAAATGGGTTTAATTGGTTAAAAAACAAAAGAAAATGGGTTTGTTAACAAGGTAAGGGTTTCAAAGAAATGGTTTTAGATTTCATGGTAGGTTTTTTTTTTCTGGTTTATAGATTTAATTCTTAGGTTGATGAAGGTCGATTCGGTTTAGTAATTATCAAATGGATCTGGAGAGATGAAGAAGGGTACAAGAAGAAATAGTTTTTCTTTCTGGTTCTTAATAGAGAGATGAAAATAAGGAGATCGTAGAAACTGGGGAGGAGATCGAGAGAAGGACAAGAAAGTAAACATAGCTACAACCTTTGAGATTTAGCATTCTAAGAATTGAGAACATCATCTCCATACTGTAAACAAGGTGAGGGAGAACGAGAGAGACCAAGAGACTAGTGAAAAGGCGGAGAAAAATCTGTTTTCTCTCTCTCCATTGGGATGGATAAGGCTGAGGCTCATTTTTTTAACGCAAATCCTAACAATTGAATTAAAAATATCTGGGTCCAAGAGCAGCTCGGTGGTATCCCATCAACTCCAGTAAGGAGGAAGTCAGGAGTTCGATCCCCACCGTTATAGAGGGGCTTGGCGGGATGGGGTCTAGTAGTGGGGCTAGTCCAACTGGCTGGATTTGGGTAAGGGCCTTGATCCGGCTTTAGCCTATCAAGAAAAGAAATCTACCGCTGAAACAATACGATTTACGCGTCATTGCACAAGTCAACTAAAGTCCTCACACAAAGGCACTTTGACTTAATCAACGACCAGTAACTTAGTATCGTTGTTTAAGTCAACAAAAGTCTTAACAAAACGAAATTTTGACTTTAGTAAGGGCACTTTTCATATGAGGTTACATCGCAATATTTACTTTGTGTTGATTCATAATGTCTCAGATAGCCCATTTTCCACTAGTGAACCACACCAATGAACTGATGAGTTAGTATAAGTGTCTACCATCAGATTAACATGGCGGCTACTCATAGTGGGTTGAAATATTTACCTTATGATGTACTTTATAGTTGCCAAGCACTCGTCGCTGAAAACCACTACCAACGCCAACATATTGATGGTTGGTATAGGTTTCTACCAACATATCCTTTTGGTGGGCAAGACGAATGACAAAAAACATTTACCTTCAAGGGTATATTTTGGTTACCCAGTCATGGTGTCTAAAGGCCAATAACAACAAATATGATATTTCTGTTGTTAAACTATTATTACTAAAAAGTTTCAACCTCTATCGTTGCTGGAAAATTGGTGGTTAGAGGTTTTTGTCCACCGGATCTGTTTTTAGTTACAATAAATTGTTGCTGAAAAGTTCCACTTACTGCAGTTGGTAAGAAAATAGTCGCTAAAGCCAAGTTTTCTTGTAGTGAATGGCATACAAACTATGAACTAAGAAGCTCCGGGAGGATTCTTACTACAAACTTAGCAGGATACATCATATAAATCGATAAATATGAAGCTCAGTATCGATTTGAACTGCAAATTTGGTATAACGACATACAAACTATGAACGAAGAAGCTCCGGGAGGTTTCATACTTCAAACTTAGTCGAAAACTTCGTAAGAACGATGAATCCGGCCATTTACATGTAAGATTCCATCAGACACTTAGGTGTGACTTCATCCAAGGAATCTATGTATTATTACACTGGTTTAAGAAATTAGATGTATGAACTTGTTTCGTAATCAAAAAGGAAATCATAAATGTGTTGGTGCGGTTCTTCATTAAATATATTTGGATGACCAATACAAGATGACAAGGTGGAACCAATCTCGACTTATGTTGAGAATCAAGGTATAACCGGTCATAACCTATATTATGTAACAAGGTGTAACCGGTTACAAGCTGCATTTGGAAGCAAGGTGTAACCGGTCACAAGTTGCTTTGGGAAGCAAGGTGTAACCGATCAAAAGCTACTTCGGGAACATGGCGTATAACTGGTCACAGGCTACTTCAGAATATTACATTGGTCGTGAGTTGACCATTATAAGTCGGAAACTTCGTAAGAACGATGAATCCAACCATATACGGGTAAAATTCCTCCGGAATATTCTTTTAAACCTTAAACAGACCCCTTTTTGTCAACTTCGAGGATGAACCTGGCTCCAAGTCGAAACCTGGTCGTGAGTGGACTATTATATGTCGGAAACTTCGTAAGAACGATCAATCCAACCATTCATAGTTAACTATGATTGCGTCCGTGAACTATGATTGTCCCATATATGTCAAAAGTTAAGTCTATTGTATGTTTTTATGCAAATATTGACGGGAGATAGAATGAACTTTTGATAACAAGGATTAAGTCTATGATATCATAATGCAAATATATTAATGAAAAATAGGATGAATCTTTGAATATTCCGCAGTATTGATCTTTCCCTGATCCACTTTATGTGAAAGTAATGTATGGCTCCGTAAGTTCTCTTATGTTGAGAATTTTCGATTAAATTATCATGGGTTCTCTTGTGGTTAATTTAATTGAGTTTTTTGCAATGCTCGGTCGAACTCGCAAGCGTTGCTATCTCAATCTTGTTTGTCAAGTTTAGTTGCCAAAACTATAAGTCTTGATTTCTAGTCTACTTATAGCTAATTCTCGGAATAGGATAAAATGTGTAGTTGAGCTTTAGACTTCACGGCGTTCATAGATTGAAGACGAAGAACTACTAAGGGGAGCTTGTGGAACTTCATCAAAAAAAGCTATGTGGAGACTTGAACTCATCTATCACTTGGAAAGTCTATTTCTATTCTATCTCCTATTGAGACAAAAGTCGTATTGCTATATAAACTTCATTATACACATTTGGTATTTCGAGCTGAGTTTATCTCGCTTATCTATTTCTCGAAATACGTGTCGTTAAGCTTTCGCTTTATCCAATTTCATCTTTTATTCTTGACGAAAGTCAAAAGATGATCATGTGAAAATTGCCTAGTAACATCTTACATGATTTGTGTGAGACAATCATTTGGTGTAGACTCGGAATGTTTTGTATTGATCATTTGATCACTTTAATATTGCTTTGAAGCTAATAGTTTGTGTGAGACATCCATTGTCGTCTTCTAAGAATGTTTCAATGATTGAAATGGGAGTTTAGAACAATTAACTTATGATTAGATATAAGCACAGTATGCGTAACGACATAGAAATTATGAACCAAGAAGCTTCAGGAAGGTTCTGACTTCAAACGTAGAAGGATACATCATCGTAATCGATAAATATGAAGCTCAGTGTTGATTCGAACTTCAAATGTGGTATAACGACATAGAAATTATGAACCGAGAAGCTTCGGGAGGGTTCTGACTTCAAATTTAGAAGGATACATCATTGAAATCGATAAATATGAAGCTCGGTGTTGATTCGAACTTCAAATGTGGTATAACGGCATACAAACTGTGAACCAAGAAGCTTCGGGAGGGTTTCTGACTTCAAACTTAGAAGGATACATCATTGAAATCGATAAATATGAAGCTCAGTGTCGATTCGAACTTTAAATATGGTATAACGGCATATTGTATGCAAACCCTGGCTCCGAGATCGAAACATGTCCGTGAGTGGCCTACTATAAGTCGGAAACATCGTAAGAACGATGAATCCATCCATTTACATGTAAGATTCCTTTGGAATATTCCCTGAAACCTTAAACAAACCCTATTCTATCTTATTGTATGCGTACCTTGGCTCCGAGATCGAAACCTGGTCGGGAGTGGACTACTATAAGTCGGAAACTTGGCAAGAATGATGAATCCATCTATATACAGTTAAGAGTCCTTAGGAATATTCCCTGAAACCTTAAACAAACCCTATTTTGGTATATTGTATGCGTACTTGACTCCGAGATCGAAACCTGGTCGGGAGTGGACTACTATCAGTCGGAAACTTGGTAAGAACGATGAATCCATCCATTTACAGTTAAGATTCCATTGGAATATTCCCCGAAAACTTAAACAAACCCTATTCTGGCATATTGTATGCGTACATTTTCTCCGAGATCGAAACCTGGTCGGTAGTGGACTACTATAATTCAGAAACTTGGTAAGAACGATGAATCCATCCATTTAAAGGTAAGATTCCATCGAAATATTCTCTGAAACCTTAAACAAACCCTATTCTGTCATATTGTATGCATACCATGGCTCCAAGATCGAAACCTGGTCGGGAGTGGACTACTAGAAGTCGGAAACTTGGCAAGAATGATGAATTCATCTATTTACAAGTAAGATTCCTTCGGAATATTCCCCGAAACCTTAAACAAACCCTATTCTGGCATATTGTATGCGTACCTTGGCTCCGAGATCGAAACCTGGTCGGGAGTGGACTATTATAAGTCGGAAACTTGGTAAGAACGATGAATCCATCCATTTACAAGTAAGATTCTTTCAGAATATTCTCTGAAACCTTACACAAACCCTATTCTGGCATATTGTATGCGTACCTTGGCTCCGAGATCGAAACCTGGTCGGGAGTGGACTACTATAAGTCGAAAACTTGGCAAGAATGATGAATCCATCCATTTACAAGTAAGATTCCTTCGGAATATTCCCCGAAACCTTAGACAAACCCTATTCTGGCATATTGTATATATGCAAACCCTGGCTCCGAGATCGAAACATGTCCGTGAGTGGCCTACTATAAGTCGGAAACATCGTAAGAATGATGAATCCATCCATTTACAGGTAAGATTCCTTTGGAATATTCCATGAAAACCTTAAACAAACCTTATTATGGCATATTGTATGCATACCCTGGCTCCGAGATCGAAACCTGGTCGGTAGTGGACTACTATAATTCGGAAACTTGGTAAGAACGATGAATCCATCCATTTACAAGTAAGATTCCTTCGTAATATATTCTCTGAAACCTTAAACAAACCCTATTCTGGCATATTGTATGCTTACCATGGCTCCCAGATCGAAACCTGGTCAGGAGTGGACTACTATAAGTCGGAAACTTGGTAAGAATGATGAATCCATCTATTTACAGGTAAGATTCCTTCGGAATATTCCCCGAAACCTTAAACAAACCCTTGTATGCGTACCTTGGCTCCAAGATCGAAACATGGTCGGGAGTGGACTACTAGAAGTCGGAAACTTGGCAAGAATGATGAATCCATCCATTTACAAGTCAGATTCCTTCGGAATATTCCCCGAAACCTTAAACAAACCCTATTCTGGTATATTGTATGCGTACTTTGGCTCCGAGATCGAAACCTGGTCGGGAGTGGACTACTATAAGTCGGAAACTTGGTAAGAACGATGAATCCATCCATTTACAAGTAAGATTCTTTCAGAATATTCTCTGAAACCTTAAACAAACCCTATTCTGGCATATTGTATGCGTACCTTGGCTCCGAGATCGAAACCTGGTCGGGAGTGGACTACTATAAGTCGGAAACTTGGCAAGAACGATGAATCCATCCATTTACAAGTAAGATTCCATCGAAATATTCTCTGAAACCTTAAACAAACCCTATTCTGGCATATTGTATGCATACCATGGCTCCAAGATCGAAACGTGGTCGGGAGTGGACTACTAGAAGTCGGAAACTTGGCAAGAATGATGAATCCATCCATTTACAGTTAAGAGTCCTTCGGAATATTCCCTGAAACCTTAAACAAACCCTATTTTGGTATATTGTATGCGTACCTTGACTCCGAGATCGAAACCTGGTCGGGAGTGGACTACTATCAGTCGGAAACTTGGTAAGAACGATGAATCCATCCATTTACAGTTAAGATTCCATCGGAATATTTCCCGAAACCTTAAACAAACCCTATTCTGGCATATTGTATGCGTATATTTCCTCCGAGATCGAAACCTGGTCGGTAGTGGACTACAATAATTCGGAAACTTGGTAAGAACGATGAATCCATCCATTTACAAGTAAGATTCCATCGAAAAATTCTCTGAAACCTCAAACAAACCCTATTCTGGCATATTGTATGCATACCATGGCTCCAAGATCGAAACCTGGTCGGGAGTGGACTACTAGAAGTCGGAAACTTGGCAAGAATGATGAATCCATCCATTTACAAGTAAGATTCCTTCGGAATATTCCCCGAAACCTTAAACAAACCATATTCTGGCATATTGTATGCGTACCTTGGCTCCGAGATCGAAACCTGGTCGGGAGTGGACTATTATAAGTCGGAAACTTGGTAAGAACGATGAATCCATCCATTTACAAGTAAGATTCTTTCAGAATATTCTCTGAAACCTTACACAAACCCTATTCTGGCATATTGTATGCGTAGCTTGGCTCCGAGATCGAAACCTGGTCGGGAGTGGACTACTATAAGTCGGAAACTTGGCAAGAATGATGAATCCATCCATTTACAAGTAAGATTCCTTCGGAATATTCGCCGAAAACTTAGACAAACCCTATTTTGGCATATTGTATGCAAACCCTGGCTCCGAGATCGAAACATGTCCGTGAGTGGCCTACTATAAGTCGGAAACATCATAAGAGCGATGAATCCATCCATTTACAGGTAAGATTCCTTTGGAATATTCCCTGAAACCTTAAACAAACCCTATTCTGGCATATTGTATGCATACCCTGGCTCCGAGATCGAAACCTGGTCGGTAGTGGACTACTATAATTCGAAAACTTGGTAAGAACGATGAATCCATCCATTTACAAGTAAGATTCCTTCGAAATATTCTCTGAAACCTTAAACAAACCCTATTCTAGAATATTGTATGCTTACCATGGCTCCCAGATGGAAACCTGGTCGGGAGTGGACTACTATAAGTCGGAAACTTGGTAAGAATGATGAATCCATCCATTTACAGGTAAGATTCCTTCGGAATATTCCCCGAAACCTTAAACAAACCCTTGTATGTGTACCCTGGCTCCGAGATCGAAACCTGTCCGTGAGTGGCCTACTATAAGTCGGAAACATCGTAAGAACGATGAATCCATCCATTTACGGGTAAGATTCCTTTGGGAATATTCCCCGAAACCTTAAACAAACCCTTTTCAGGCGACTTCGAGAAAGAAAGTGGCTTTGAACCTGGACGGGAATGGACTACTATAAGTGGAAATTTCGTAAGAAGTGGACGCAACTTTATACAAGTTGCTTCCAAAAACTAGAAGCAACTTTCTCAAGTTGACTCCAAAAAACTTAATTTTTACCCCGCGGGGGTATATTTGTGCAAGGTCAACCTAAATGGAGGGTATTTATAACATTCACACAAGAAAAAACATGATTTTTAACCATCTATTTGACTGGATCCGTATGAGAAAAATAAAGGACTTTGTAGTTGCAGGAAATCCCACACTACACCCCTCACTAGAATTTACTCAACTAATCCATTTGAAGATGAAGTGTTATAGATTTTATTGATTATTTTCTTGAAATGTTTACAAAGAAGGATAGAACAAAACTAAAGAAATTACAATTACTCTAAATTTTCTCTCTCCTCATGACTTGCTTAACAATTCAAAAAGAAGCCCCCTTACAACAGACTTACTCGACCCTTTATATAGGGTATTACATAGTGGATGACAGCTAAGCTGTCCTTTATTTTCGGGAATCCTTCGCGAACTATCGCAAGTGTATAAGTGTTCGTCTTCGCGACACTCCTAAATCTCGCCAAGTCTTCACACTTTTCTCATGTTATGGATGTCGTCATCTAATGCATCATTTATATTACTCCCCTTCAACGCTTTCGCAGTGTAGTCTTTTATTAATCTCGCGAATTATTGATGTCGCGATATTCTGATCCTACATCTTGCCTCTTCTCATGTGTTCTCTGCGAAGTAGAGAATGTCATGAGAACTAATATTTTGAAATGCCGCAACAGCTCATCCTTATCTTTTTTAATCCCGTACTTTTACACGGAACTTATTACAAATGTTTCTTCTTCCATTCCTTTCTTGACACGTTTCATTCAACCGTTACTTTTGACCACTCACGTCCCATCTCGCATTAAATGCACTTGTTTTCTCGAGGATCCTTCTCTCTATATATAGTTTTCTCACCCTTATTTTCTTCTCTTTTATTTCCCCTCTGCAACTTTCCTTCGACCTTCTTCCTCCGCAATTTGCGCTCCTGTTACTGTAAATCCTTCCTTTTTTGTTTCTCTCGATTTTCACTTCTCCCTTCATTCCCATACTCTAATAATGGCTTCACTTGGTCGTACATACAAACCCATTTTCAATGAAGTTCAAAAGAAGTTATAGGAGAAGGGTTTCACTTTATCAACCATTCCTAACCAAGAATCTTCATCTATACTTTCTGCAAAATTGTTTTCTGATCATCAATGTGATGATCAGAGAATCATTGTCTCGCTAGGTCAACTCCTCGCAGGTCTTCCCATTCCTCTATACAATCCCGAGATACCATTATTCTATGAAATTCTTGCTCACGAAAAATTCTCGCGAGCTGTTTATCAGTTAAGCGGCGACTGCATCCGCCTAATGCTTGAATTTGCCAACCGTGGCGCTGGTAAAGGATCTTTATATCCTGATGATGTCAAAGATCCTAAATTCGTAAATTTAGAGATAGCCGCTGAGAAGTATACTGTAGAAAACTTCTTTGCGAATTATGCAATAATAAATATGAGAAACGATAAATCTCGCCGGGGTGCTCGACTGAAGAAAAAAGATAACGTTGATGCTGATAAGCTGCTCATGAAAGATATTGATTGGCATTCGGGCAAAAATAATGCCCCTCGCCACTCCAAAGATGAGAAGTGATGGGTTGTTCCTTTATTTCTTAGTGGACCTTATATTGCAGGTTGTTCCTTTATTTCTTAGTGGACCTTATATTGCAGGTTCACATGCACTTCCTGCGAATCTCGCAAATTATCATCCTTGGGAATTTAAGTGGCCCGAGAAGACAAAAGAGGTATATTTACCTTTTTCAGTTTTGCTTTGCGATGTTTTCTTCCTCTTTTACTTACTAGACTTGCAAAAGTTTTAGATTGTCAAACTGAGAAAGAGTTATAAAAGAAATCCAAAGGCGAATACCCTGGAGATACTTCGATCGATCACGGATGAATTAAGAAACATTTTCTTTAGTTATTTTAAACAATATTGTTGCCTCTGTTTCTTATCTTTATTCGTGTGCGAAGGTTGACGCTGAAGAAGCTGAAGCTGCGAAGGTTAAAGGCAAGAATAAAACCACTTCTCGCAAGGATAAATCTTCTGGTCCATCTTCTTAAAAACGAAAAGTTCAATCTCCTTCTCATTCAAGTTTTTCATCTAGGGAAACATTTGATGAAGATAACAACGATTTAAGCACTTCTTTCGCAAATGGGAGTCAATCAACTGAATCCCCTATGGAGCAATTGTCCAACATCTTCTTAGATTCCCTGCAAGGAATCGGAGATAGTCATCTTTCTAGTATTTGCGAAACTCTCACAAATGTGTGTAATGCTACTATGCTGGAAGGCAATGATTCTTTTAAAGGGGTTTCCAGATCTGTATCTCCCAGCTTCTTGAATGCACTTAATTCCTTGGTATGTCTGAATTTCTATTTTTCCTTATGATTTTAATTTTATATTATATCTTGACAACCTCTTTATCTCTTTTTATAGGCCGAAAGAACTTCTTTTGTCGTTGCCTCAGATTTTGAGAGGAGACACAATACTCAACTGAAGAAGAATACTCAACTTCAAGTTGAAATCGTGGACTCTCGCAAGAGGCATGAAGATGAAACCGCTGTTCTTCGCGAAAGGATCCAACAATTGGAAACTGAGTCGTCCACTCAGAAGAATAGAATCTCTACTCTTCAAAGCGCCAATCAACAACTTTATGGTAAAATTTTTTTACTCTTCATGTCGTCTTTATTTTGTCATCTTCTCTTCTTTACCTAACTTACTATTTTCGCAGACATATATAATCTCTCTGAAGAAGCCGTTTTTCTTCATTCATTTCCCGAGCCCATGGATAATGATATTCTTCTCGCTCATCTCAATGAATCTTTAAGTAGTTCATCAAACAAAGTTAGTTCCCTTCCATTAAATGAACTTCAAGCCAAATATCGTCTCTTAGAGATTGAGCATAGATCCAGTTTAAGTTTAGCCAACCAATTTAAACAAATGTATCTTGATTCTCATAAGAAAACCAAAACTTTAAGGAAGAAAATTAGTGACCTTATAGATGACAAAGATCGCATTGCTAACAAAGGTGCACAGGCATTAACAAAATTTCAAAAATCTCTTCTCGAAGTACAAATTGAACGAGATGAATTACTTCGCCAAAATGCCATAGTTAATGAGCGAGAAGATCAAATTCGTTCACTTCTCGTTATAAATAATGATGATGAATTTGCTTGGGCTGCGAAGGTTCTAGATAATGCCAGGAATAACTTAGGTGTTGATGTTAGTCTTCATGCCGAGCATACTGCCTTGGTTAAAGATATGATATCGATGAGAGAAGGTTGTTTATTATACTTTACTTGCTCCTTATTTCGTAGTATTGTTATTGAGTTGTTAATTCATTGTCATATATTTGCAGAAGCCGAGAAAAGATTTCAGACAAGGATTGAAGAACTTGAGTCTGAAAAAGAGCAACTCGCAAAAGGCCTTTCTCTTCGCAACAACAGATATTCCAAATTGAAGAAACAATTGCAAGCTATAGTAGCGAATTTTAATAACAATGTTGTTCGTTTTCGCAATCAAACTATTGAAACAGTTTGCAATGATCATCATATTCCTCTTAGCTCATATCCTTGTCTTCTTGAAGATGTTCCTGAAGATATGCCTTTCTCGGATGTTTCTAATAGTGAAGCTAGCGAAGAAGAAGAGTCTGGCGAAAAGAGTGATAGAATTGAAGAATCTGACAAAGAAGAAGAATCAACAAAGAAATAACTTCTTTTTCTTATTTCGCTTCTTGTAATATCTGTATATATATACCCTTTTAATCCTCTTTTTTTTTTGTAGCCTCTTATCGTAAATTTCTTGGATTGCTAAATATGAATTCAATCTTTATTTCCTTGTCTCCTTTATGCATAAATCTATCATATGAAAATGAATAACAAAATTTCATCTCATACGTTCCCATACTTTCCTCTGTTATTTGTTTTCAGATGAGAGATTTGATCAATTATTTCTGAGTAATGAAACCTCTGAACTGTGCCTCTGTTATTTATAGAGACTTGGCAATTCTATATAAAGGAATATAATCATTTTCGCAAGCTCACTTGCTTCCTTATCTTCAAATGAAGTGTATCATTGCGACAAGATCGCAAGATGTCTTCTCAAATGAATAAATCTATTGATCTTGCCTTATCCTTTCTTGTGTGGTCTTATTTTTCCTTCCTAATTAAAGGTCTTATTTTGCCACCCCTCATTGCGACAAGATCGCAGGACGTCTTTACATTTTCATGTAATGACCCATTGATCTCGTCTTATCATTTCTTAAGTATTTTTGCCTCTGCAGGATATGTCATTTGCGACAATATGACAGGTTTAAATACTCTTGCGAATATAAAATCCCATGACATTGCCGTCTTTGCGACGAAATCGCAGGACGTCTTAACATTTTCATGCAAAAACCCATTGATCTCGTCTTATCCTTGCATTAGTATTATTGCCTCTATAGGATCATCGCACAAATATGACAAGCCTAAATTTTCTTGCAAAAATAAAGCCTCGTGACATTTGCGTCTTTTGACACTTATCAGCTCCCTAATGAAGGGTGCCGCCCTTATCTTCTCCCTGGTTGCCCCTTCAAGGAGGCGTACATCGGCCATACAAGACTAGCTCCTCCCATCCGGTCTTAACAACAACCAAGTTGTTTTGCAGCCTCTTATCCCTTATACCTATATGGTTTATGGTTACGAGACGCACCCTAAGTGGAGTTTTCTTCGGGCCGAGCAAAGATATACCAAGACTTGCCAAGAATGGCCGAGACACTTCAAATGCCCCAGGCACTCTTGGCTCAACCGTGTACCTCGGCGCCTTGAGCATACATCGACTCCTTGGAAAAGACCCTCGGGCGTCCAACTGTGGTATAACCTTATATATATATAGTTGGAAATCCAAGGTATCTCTCCCGGATAGGCTTTCATGGGCCCCAAATTTTCATGACTCAGGCTTCAGGAGCGGTGTAACCTCCCCCCTGAGCCATGTCAAGAGATACCCCCTTATATGACGCACTTTAGGTCTTACATTTGCCTCTTGCGAAGTATCATTCGCGAACTAGGGTTTACGCCATAAAGGTTCGTCCCATTCACTCACTCATTCATGTTTGTTAATTCATTCAATCATTCATTCTTGGTTATCTCTTGCTATTTTGTTTGCGAAGTTATCACATAATTTTGCTTTGTTTGTTGTAATCTCATTTCACTCCTTCAATCAGATTTTTTTTTTTCATACATTTTGATAGCGATATTCTCGCGCATTACTTAATTATTATTTCTTTCTCTTACTCTTGATATGTCTTTGTCACTAAACTCGATGATAACACGATTATTCATTTCTTATATCTTTTGCTCATGCTATTCTCTGCCTCTTCACCATTCCAACCTCTTAATGATTCCTTTTTACCATATTTTTCAACTGCCTTTATGCATTCACTTCGCAATGCATCTTCTTCCCTTGTATCTATGGTATCCACCATCAACCTCTCTCTCCTTTGTTCATCTTTTATATTTTGCTTCCAACCCTTTCTTTTTGCAGTTCTTTCTTCGCAACTCTCTATGTCAACCTCGTGACATTTTTGTCCTTCCATCCAGTCTCCCTTTATAATTCCGACACCGTTAGGATGGGGAAACTTTATACACTGATGGTAAGTTGATGCTACACCCAAGATTTCGTGCAACCATGGCCGCCCGATTAATGCATTGTAAGGGGATTCCACGTCCACTACACAAAACAAGATTTCAGTTGATAACCCTTGTAAGGTTATTCTCATATGTACTTCTCCTTTGGGCTTGTTCGCGGTACCATTGAAACCATATATCTTATATGTCGAAGGTATCAAATCTTCATCCTTCCCTCCCATAGTTTTGTATGCATGGTAAAAAAGGATGTTTACTGAGCTTCCTGTATCAATTAGGATTCTATTGATCGCCCAGGAATTTTCTGCTTCATCATCTTCGCCATCCACATGTTTTGGATTAATTTCCAATTTCACGACCAGTGGGCTATCATGCATCTCTCTGCCTTCAGGTACTTCTTCTGCAGAGAAAGAAATAATCTGCAATTGCCACTCGTTTAGCTGCGACGTCTTCGTGATGTTCATTACTTCTTTATTGTCAGCATCCCTCGCAAAGACCCTACTGAGAACATTATCATGAAAATCTTCAATTGTGCGGTATGAATGGACAATGGAGTTGCAAAACAAATTTTTAGATTTCGCTCCAACTTCTATTACGAATGTTTCTTTCCCCTTAGCTGAGTTTGTCCTGTGCATCCCCGGTGGTGGTGGTAGTGGTTGAATTTTCTCTTCACTTTTTAGAAAATGATTCAGCTTTCCTTGGTCGATCATCCTTAGGATGATTCTCTTTATGTTTCTGCAGTCATTTGTCAGATGTCCATGAAAACGGTGGTAAGAACAGAACTCGTGACTTCTATCACCTGGTGGTGGTTCATTCCCCACGTTCCATGGTGCGGGTATGTTTTCCATTACGAGTATAGCTTCCCATATTTTTTCCACACTAGTATTAAGTGGTGGCATTTTGATTTCTTCCCATACTACTCTGTGACGTCGTTGCCCTCCATGATAATTCTGCCTTTGACTTCCATAAGTTTCTTGCGGATGATCAAGTCTTTGAATTTTGTTATTGCCGCCACGGTTGTAGTAGTTCCTTTCTCTTTCAAATTCTTCTTGATCACGGCTTCCCATAGCTACTATCTTTGGTTGTCCATCATCTATTATCCTTTCTTGTTGCCCTTGCGAAGTGCTCGCCACTATATTTATCAGTTTGGGTAATAAACTTGCATTCATAGCATTTAAACTTGTATTCGCAGCTGGATATGATTCCATTTCATTTTGCCTTTCCTTTAAAGCAATATATTCCTCCTGGAGTTCTCGCAACTCAGTCATTGATTGTATTCTTAACTCTGAAAACTTGAATATATAATAAATTTGTCGCGAACATAGCATTTATGAATAACAGAATAAGATATCTTTCATCCACTCGTCCAGCCATTTCACTACACATTGTCTTCCATCTCACTGTTAAATATCTCAAGCTTTCGCAAACTCTCTGTTTCAATCCGAACACATCTTCAATACCTGGTCGCGAGGAGTTGTTGCTTATATATTCCCCTAAGAATATAGCTTGTAAATGGTTAAATGACGTGATTGTGTTTCTTGGTAAGCCCTCAAACCATTTCAATGCTTCTCCTGTCAAACTTGATGCAAAGTATTTGCACAATATGACATCATGATTTTCCCATTGTAACATACATCTCACATAAGTTTTGATGTGTTGTATCGCACAAGTTGTTCCATCAAAAATGTTGGTTAATGCAGGTAGATTGCACTTTGGGGGTATTCCTCCTAATTGCACTTCTAATGTAAAAGGATTTTTCGCGGCCTATGCAATGGCTTCATCTAACTGTCTTCTTCCTCCTTCTCTTCTGCTGCTCAATATTCCTCTCATCTCTGCCAACTCTCTCAAAAAATTTTCATTTGCCTCGGAATTCGAATTTATTGGTCTTTTTAACTCTGTCTCTCTTCTTTTGCGTTCGTGTCTACTTATATTTTCTGGTTCATCATTCTCGTCTCTTCTTTCTCTGCGACTTTCTTCTTCACCTCTTTCACGAATTCTCACACCATTATACTTGTCATTTTCTCTTCTTGGTTGTCTATCAGTTCTCCTTTGTATTCTTTCATATTCTTCATTAATGTTTCCATTGTTGCGATTTTGCTCGCGCCTTCTTTCTCTATTGTCATGGTTGTTCTGCCGTATTGCTTCTTCTACCTCCCGTTCTTCCATTTCTGCTCTTAATCTTTCCCTTTCGCAAGCTAGGCGCGCTTGTTCAATATAATGTTTTTCAATGTCATCTTCAATTTCCTTTTGTTTCCTCCGTGTTTCTCTCCCATGCAATATTCTTCTTCCTTCTTCCTGATTTTCTTCATTAACTGGATTATTCTTTCCTTGACGCTGCCTATTTTCTTGATTTCCATCATTTTGACCACTCTGTAGATCTTCAGGACGTGGAATATGACGATCTCCTACCAATTCTCTTCCTTCGCAACCTCCTTCGCCAAAATCTAGCTCTCTTTCCAAATTTTCTTCATGAACATTTTCTACAGGTAACGTTCTTCTCATGTCCTCTCTAACTGATCCTGATCTTGACCTGGTGTTACTTCTTGACCTTCTATTCTGCAACCTCATATTTTCCATTCTTAATTCATGGTTCTGCCTTGTTAAATTTGCTCGTTCTTCCACTTCTAACCGCCTTTCTTCATGTATTGTTTGCCTCAACGCTTCTAATGCTGCGATTTCTTCATTTCCACGAATCGTTTCTCCCATCTCTTCTCGATTTCTCTCCTCTTGTCCATTATTTGTCAATTGTTGCACTTCTTCTCTTTCCTCCATAGAATCTGATCTCCATGTATTCACACTTACCCTATCATAGTCTATTACTCTATTTGTTGCTGCTTGAATTGGTGATTGGATTTGGCCTTCTTCTCTACCCCTTGTGTTTACTCTCGAGGGTTCACCTACTTCATTTCTCCTTTCTCCAGCTAATCTCCTACTTCTTCTAACATTTGTTGGTTGTCCTGATGTATTCCTTCTTTTAGCCATTTCTTAATTTCTTAATTTCTAATCTTAATTTCTGCTCTCCCTGTTTCTAGCGCATATGTAGTTGCAGGAAATCCCACACTACACCCCTCACTAGAATTTACTCAACTAATCCATTTGAAGATGAAGTGTTATAGATTTTATTGATTATTTTCTTGAAATGTTTACAAAGAAAGACAGAACAAAACTAAAGAAATTACAATTACTCTAAATTTTCTCTCTCCTCATGACTTGCTTAATAATTCAAAAAGAAGCCCCCTTACAACAGACTTACTCGACCCTTTATATAGGGTATTACATAGTGGATGACAGCTAAGTTGTCCTTTATTTTCGGGAATCCTTCGC
Source organism: Papaver armeniacum (assembly GCA_023531295.1). Taxonomy (NCBI): domain Eukaryota; kingdom Viridiplantae; phylum Streptophyta; class Magnoliopsida; order Ranunculales; family Papaveraceae; genus Papaver; species Papaver armeniacum. The sequence goes on from JAJJWW010000088.1 coordinate 22,692, forward strand.
GAAGTATCGCAAGTGTATAAGTGTTCGTCTTCGCGACACTCTTAAATCTCGCCAAGTCTTCATACTTTTCTCATGTTCTGGCTGTCGTCATCTAATGCGTCATTTATATTACTCCTCTGCAACGCTTTCGCAGTGTAGTCTTTTATTAATCTCGCGAAGTATTGATGTCGCGATATTCTGATCCTACAGACTTATTACCGTCGATTAGGATAATGAAAATGAATGGTTATCAAAATGTTAACGTGGATGGCGTTAGACCACATCTGTTTTTTTTCTATCACAAAACCTTATCAGCTTCGTGAAAAACGAAATCCCCAAATTTTCCCCCTCATCTTTTCTTCTCCCGCTCCAAAAAAATTCCCATAAAATTCGTTCCCCTCTAAATCTTCCGCTAAATCACACTCTAAAATTTTAGAATGTTTAGTTCCCTCCTTTTCTTTCTTCTTTTCTATATAATCTGGTCTCCTGATTTGATTCTATTTTTTTTTCTCCAAACTTAGGGTTTCTTTCCGTCAAATCGCTATATCTTTCACATCATTTCTCACGGTCTCTGCCTCTCTTAAGGTGAAAACTATATTCTGTTTTAGTTTCATCTTATCAATTTCTGATATTAAGATATTAGGGTTTCAGTTTCTTTTGGAAATTGGTTTTGATATTAGGATTTTAGGTTTTTGTCTCTGTATATTATGGTTTTGGTACTAATTTTTCTCTAATTCTACTTTATTTTTAGGGTTTGTTTTGGAAGTCCATTTGGAGGAGTCACTGTGTTCAAAGGTTTGTGAATCTGCCCCTGAATGTCTTGCTAGTTTTTGATTTTGTGATTTTTGATTTTTTTCCCCTTTTCTATACAACCTGTTTTCTGTGTGATTTGTACTAGGATCTCCGAATCTACTGTGTTTTGTGTGTAATTTTTGAGGATTTTCTTTAAGGTTTATGTTTGTTTGAAAATTGGGTTATTGGGTTTTAATCTCTGTTTAGGGTTCTTATTTTGTTTATGATAAGGGGTTTTATATTTTCTGACCTCTTCATTTTTTAGTTCTGTTTTTAGTTATCTTATTATCCTTGGATCAGGTTATTCTCCTTTAACAATTTCAGGTTGTCCTTGGTTAGAGTGATATGGGTTTGATATGTTTGAAGTTTGCTTAGATTTTCATCCGGGGGTTAATCTGGATTTGCTTTTTTTGTATCTTGTATGAATGCTTGTTCATCCATGCTCCCATTCTTTACACTCATGTTAGAGCTGAGTCAAACATGTATTCACCCTACTTGCTTCAATTTCGTTTACTTGTATGGTGTTTTTAAGCGTTTTGTATTTTGACATTAAGGTTCTGTCCATGGTATACATTTAATCTTAAATGGACGGAGGTAGAATACATATTATTTAGTTCATTTTTCATATACAGATAACCATTTTTCGTTTACCCTGTTGTCTGTATGTACATTACTTGCTTCAGTTTTTATTTGGGTTTCCGAGTATTACATATAGTATTTGACATATATTCTGCAAAGGGGAACAACCTTACATTCTATGAGAATGTGGTTCTTATAGTATTCTTTTGTATTGATGCAGATGGAAACCTTTGAAGCCTCTACAGATACAAACGTTACTTCACCTCAAAGTAGTGAAGTTGCCTATACCTCTTCAACTACTCAAGCTAATGTTATTGCTAAGCCAAAGTTGATGGTAAAGGTGAATGAGTATGCTATACCTGTTGGTGACAATGTAGACAAATTAGCTACTCGGGCTGGCAAACTTGTCCGATTATATTGTCCGGTAAAATACGTGGATTGGAGGGATGTTCCACAGAACTACAAAGATGATGTGTAGTTTAAGTTAATGGTATGTAAGCTAATTTTATTTTTCTTATATTCTGGTTATTTAGAGTTACTTTTATGATTGAGTAGCTTGATGAATCCTGATTATTTGTTGACTTGAAACTTGTTTATTTCAGCAAGAGTTCGAGTTCAATGTGCCAGATCATGGCCAAGTTTATTGTTATGCGATCTCTTCCGCAAAAATTTAGGACATTTAAGCATGATTTAATGGGTTTTATTGTATTTTAATATTTTATACATGTTGAGAAATCTGATTATGGATTTTGAATAAAATTTTCTGCTCGGGTCTGATACCTGTACTCCCCATTTGCAATACACCACCGTACAACTTGGTTTGCTGATTTGATTCTTTAATTTGTGGTTAGTAGACATTGTCCACCACATGGAAACAGTCTGAATGGGCTTTTTCTTATCACTTGGTAAAGCTTAATGCAATAACATTTCATCATTGATTTTTTTTTGTCAATGAGTAGTATTCAGTTTATAATATTTTTGGGTTTGAAACAGAAATGAGATCCAAGTATCCAACAACATCTTAATTCTTCAAAAGGTGGTGTGCTGTTCTTTGCTCCTGTGAATAAGAAGTCCAAAAGAACTCTGACTTGAGCAGATTGGGTGTTGTGAAGGTATTAAGAGGAAAAATCTCTTACTACATTTTATTATGTCCTCATTTTGTTTATAAGTTGAAAGTCAGTTGTTGTTTTATGACATTTCTTAGATGTGCATATGCAGGGGCGAACCCATGGTTTAAAGTGGACGGTAGAGTGACTTCTAAAAATGCTTTACAAGGTGAAGTTATGAAACTCTGATGGATTTCTTTTTATCCACATGCTCATCTTATCGATGTGCTTGTAAGTGGATACGTTTGTTAAGAATAGGAATTTATTATTGAACAATAATGGTATGAGTTGCTGGTTCTCTATTGTAAAAGACCATGTATCGAGTTGCCCGCTTGTAAATGAGATTGTCGTTTTTATTTTTGAAGCATAGTAGAGCATATGTTATAAACAAGAATACTGATGCAGTTGTACTACATATAACTTAGGAATGAAGCACATCTGTGCTTGATATGGTCTGCGCATTCGACAAGCCATGTGGCAAGGTAATTGTCTCCCCAACCTTTTCTTTGTAACTTGGAAATTCTTCATATGTTTATTTCGTTATTTCCAACACATACCCAGAATGTAGACTTCTCATTCAGTTTATGAAATACATGGTCTTTTGTAGACAATACCGGTTACTCTTTGTCCATGAAGCCCATGTGATGCAACTGCAGTTTACGCGTCTAAGGATACTTGCAAGTCTGTGCCTACTACTGGTGCTGTTAAGAAGCTGCACAAATACCTGCTCATGTTGCTCAAACTCAGAACTTGTTACTCCCAACTCTGTCCAATTGGTGTCTAGTTGTTGCTTGATGCTGGATGAGTTTTATGAAGTGGTTTCCTATAATGGTTTTCTTATTCATTAACAGGACTAAAAACACAGTACTTTCTTCAGGTAGTAACCTAGCGAACTAATAAAGATGACACTTTACGTGGGTCAAGTTTAATCAAATGTGTGAGCTGATACATTCTAAAATCTCTATATTATTGTGAAGTCAATCACAATTTTCCATGGATGCTCATTCAATTTTAGTAAGTAAATATAGCTCACACTGCTGCTGGGGGAGGTGGCACAACTTGGATAAGAAAGTGGTCTTGGGACATGGGTTGTCTCATACTCTTTTATTAATACTATAATTTTTGCAAGTGGCAGCAGTTGGTTTTTAGACATTGATTAGCCAAAGCAATGACATATTGGGAATCACAATATAATTCATGCTGCTATAGCGGAGAAAATGCTTTATAATCCATATAAAATAGTTAGGCTCCAACAATAATGTCCACCACATAAACAAAAAGACATAGAGAAATAAATTTCTCCTAATCTTACTTTTTTACTTTTTTTTGCAAGTAATGGCATAATGACCGGGCTGATGAAAGTTGGAACAACCTCGCTTTTTACCTGATCCGATCTCCCTTTGGACGACCTTTTCCTCTTCTCGTATTGGGATTCAATACTATACGCGCAGCAACCGTCTCTGGGACATCGTAAATATCTGAACTCAAGGCCGGGTAAATAGTAGGTGCATACATTGAATGCCATTTCCAAGTTTGGTAGTAATCTCCACAAAGAGGGACTATGCTCAGCTTATATTTCTCACATACTGCAAGGACGTGTGGACACGGCAAATGCTCGTAGTTGATCACTCAGCAGGTGCAAGACATCGTCGAAATGTCGACTTGGTGCTGATCATTGATACCACGCTCGATGACTTCGTACTCATCTCCGATGATATGGCAAGATGAAAACAATTTTGCCAATTCCCACCGTTCGGCTAAAATTATGTCGGCATGAGGAGTCAAAGGAGGCGTCCAACGAAAAGCTACTTCTCTAAGTTCCTCAAACCATTCCATTAGTGATCTCCGAATAAAATCAACTAAATGACAAATGGGCAGACTTTTAACATTTTTAATTTTTGCGTTCCAACTCTCGCTTATGTTAGTAGTCATCAGAGTAAAACGTGCTCTTTTAGCCTCCAACCTAGACCACTTATGCTCCCCAATCTCCTGTACATACCTTACTGCTGCGGAGCTTTGTTTTAAAAAATATTTCATAGCATTGTTGTAATGACAGGGAGTGTACGCTTTGGCAGCTATTAAAAATGAATTCGCCGCCTCGTCGTCGTGAAATTTCTTAAGGATATTTCCTGCATTGAAAAACAACCAATTAGCATACCAGAGTGTTGTATGCAAACGAAAAACAAAGACCAAAAACAACTCATGATATTGGGAATGAAATACAGGGTTGTGTTGTTTAGTACGTTTAATATGGTAGGCGCAAAATACATGGCACACAGCAGGATACCGGTTCGCCATGGCTTTATGAATGTGATCTGATCTATCTGAAACCAGTACAAGATCTGGATTCTTCTTCAAATATTCACTCCCAAGCGCATCAAACAATTTTTTCATGAACCAATCCCACGAAGCATCATTCTCAGAATCGACGATGCCAAACGCAACTGGATATATTTCTTCATTAGCATCCAACCCTATGGCTGACAGTAGGACTCCGGCGCGTTCCCCAATAAGGTGCGTGCCATCAACAGAAATTGTTGTTCTTGAGAAATTCTTGAATCCGTCCAGACACACTCCTAGTGCCATGAAATAATACAAAAACTCATTCCTAGAATTCGTCTCGATACATGTAACAGTCCCTGGGTTTTTTTGCTCAAGCACATAACTATAACCAACAAGGTGCTGGTATGATTCATCTGTCGTACCTCTGGTCGCTTCGATTCCACGTTTACAACCAGTGTGGCCCTGCTTGTAACTGATTGTTATACCATGTTCGCGAAGCATGTCTTCTCTCAAATTATTAGGTGTATACAGACTATCACACTTGCCAAAATCTGACTCGAACAGTTTTGCCATGGCAGGACCCATCCCTTTAATAGCATACATAGGATCTGTCTTGTTCTTACTATTATCACAACTGTGCTTAGGTTCTGTTCGTTTGATTACCCACCAGGTAAGAGAATTCAACCGCGATGCCCGCACATACCAACCGCATGTCGGATCATAGCAGCGGGAAAGAAGATGTTTATAGTTTGATGTTTTGGCTATGTACTTAAATGATCCTTTTATTGAAGCAATTTTCAAGAAACGATGCAACTCTTGTTTGGTTTTGAAATGGTTACCAGGGACGATCTCGTCGTACTTGAATTCATTTGATGCTCGGGGAGGTGAACTAGCGGGTTCAGGATGTGGAGTTTACTCGGCATCATTAAGCTGGGGATATTTCTTGGCAGGTGTAAGGTTCTCAGCAGCTATTAGATGTCTCCTGACGTTTCAATGCCTTGGAGGGGCTGAAAATAAATTAAGATAAATCATATTAGTGTGACCGTTCTGTACACATAAAAATAAATTATGCACCAAATTCAGTAAACGCATACGGGACTTTCCAACCCACCTAAACACCCACAAAGAAGAGAACATTGACACACTAATAATAGATCAGATACCTGACATAACAAGATGCCAATATCAAGAGGATGTAGTAATATGTTTGAAAGCATATAATGTAAATGGTTTGTCTATATAGATTATTAGGTTTTCCCAGATTGAACCAATCTACATGACATAATAGGAGAATAGATCCACAACACTAAAACAACTAGAGGGAAAAAATAACTAACCTACACCACCAGTGCCATCTCCGTTGACGGGTTGATTCTTGGAGTCATCACCCTCGAAGGAACTGACTTTGCCATTGCAGTGAGGAGTTAACGGGGTCACGACCTCGGGAAAAAGTGCCATTCCAATAGGAGTTATTGGAGGAGAAACCACTTTCAATACTTGTGCAGATGGTACTAAGAAAAAACTAGTCGTTCCATGTACCTCGGAAACATAATATTTCATAGCTTGTTCTCCGGTAATGATAAACCTCATTTTTAATCCTGTGGCGGGAACCAGTAACAGGCCGTAGAGGTCAAAAGAAGGTCCGTGAGAGAAACCAATAGCCCCAAGTGCCTGGTTCTTCACATCCTCAACGGTGTATTCATCTGGTACAAACGCTGGTTGTAAAGTTCCATCATACTCGTCGTTTCTACCTTTCTTCACCCATTTACCGTTGTAATGGATCAAAACAGTTTTTCTTTTACTTGTCATTGGGGGAGGAGGATTTATGATTCAAAAACACCTGCAACACAAGCATAGGATTAGCTCAACCAGTAAGTTTGAGACCATGACATCCATTTTAACTACAATTGGTTCAGGTTGTTCAAACACCAAAACAAATTAAAGAAAAGAGAAATAATGTTTACTGTAAAGAAACATATTGCGCCCTAAATCCATTTTCTACATGCATCTGTATATATTTTATGCATCATGTTCTAAGTATGTGTAGCTTCGAATCATTTTGACAAGTTGAATTTGATCGCCGGTGGGCAATCGATGAATGAAACGGTTGATGATATAATGCACACAAAAAGAAGAAGAACAATAAAAAAGAAGTAAGTCGAGACACAAATGTAAGATCAAGCTAACCACCTCTGCTAATTTATGAAATACAGTTGAACACACTCACTTACTGATCACTCTCTCTAACTAATACACCTATGAGTTTTGGGTAATATTTTCGCATATACTCTGACATATTACCACCGTTACACACTACCTTTGGGCATGTGGGAGGACCTGTGAAATCATTAGAAATAAAAACTAAGAAGTGTATTGGGATACAATCAAAAAAATCTTAAGATTCGTTTAATGTGGGTGGTGGTGAGTCTACTGACAGACGACAGAACTACCTACATTGTTCAAAGACAATGACAAGTGCAAAATTTGGTCACTAGGGCAGATGCATGACCCAACTGGCTGCGTCATATGTTTTTTCTTCATCCGTATTCAATTCTCTAGGAAATCACCCACACTCCTGAATCTATAGAAAAATCTAAACTACCACTATGTCTTGTACGTAAACTAGAAACTGAACAGCCGAGCATCAAAGGTTAAGTTGAAAATCATGGTGATCATCGGGGACCCAAATAGTCATAAAGATGCACAGTGTGAACTGAACCATATATAATACTAGTGACATTCATTCATATTACAAGGACTGCAAAAATAAGAAAGAAGTCTTGATAATCCAACCCCATACCTTTCTTCTTGATTCTGGCTAGTTAGAATGGATGCATTCACCTCATTTGCTGTTTTGACACGCTGTGATATGTCCAAAAGTCCTCCAATAGGACAATCAGAAGCATTATTAAATGCTAACAACGCAACTGTTTTCTCTAGCTATTCAAGAAAGCTTTGCTGCAGAACACTTAAGATTGGTTAAAGATTAGTAAACAAATATTACATAATTCGAAGAAAAAAAAACAAATTACCATCCTGGAAGAAACAAAATGCTAAAGTTTCTAATATATATGCATTCCAAAAAATTCAAGGGATTTATCATCTGAAATGAGATAAGAAAAAAGAACAAACTGTTCGATTTCGAACATATAAAGCGACAATAAACATATAAATAAGGAGAATATTTGTTACATTTTCTTCACCCCTTGGAGCAAGTTCCGCCTGCGCAAATTCCAGAGCTTCTTCTTTTTTCCCGTTGCGTATCAATTCTATTAACTTTTGTTGTCGGAGAAGACAAAATAGTTGTGGGTTTATATCCAATATCTACATAAAGAAGGTAGAAAGTCAATGGAGATTTACTTTAGATAAGCCATAGAATTATGTGAAATTAACATCCAAAGAAACATTAAGTAACTATAACAGTTTCGTCAGTTTTGAGGTGATAAGAAATGTGTGACCGGCTAGATATGTGGCCGTCGGGTTTTTGATTTTTTAATGAGAGAACCCTAGTGGAAAGTAAATGTGAAAAACAACTAGCTAAGATCATGTAACAGGTGTTGAAGCTTACCCCGACAAAAATTCCAAAGGTATAAAAGTGGAACAACAGAGTTACAGGTGTTATGTGCGTATGATATAACATATCAAAGAGAACTGAGAAAAACAAATATCAACAGCTCTTTTTCTGGTGCAAGCTCAGTTGGACTAAGACATATCATATTGGGAACATACGATAACTATGATTGTATACAAGAAGAAATATTAGATCAAGTTTATCTTCTACAGCTTAGCCTAGTTAGTAAACAATAACACATCGCCTAAAGAAGACAAAGCAATTTCACACTAACTTATATGCCAAATGAGTAGGAGAACACTATTTTTGAAATCAACCTTGGTCACTCAACAGATACACATTTGTTTAGGATTCTTTGCAGATGGAGATCGCCAAGAGCTAAAATTATGAATAACTATTGTGAGCTTATGGATGGTGCGGCACAACTACAGGATGAGGATTCACACTTGTGTAAGAAAACTGGTCAACATATTCACAAGACAATCAGGTTTACCGATATTCTCATATATAGATTTTCAAAGGCTAAGCTTTTAAAGGAACCACTGTAAGCTAATTGAAAGTGCGACACAACCACTCATATATAGATTTTTAACTTAAGTCAAAGCTACAACCAGAATAAAAAGTTGAACAGATATTTCACTTAAAATGCAATGCTCAAGATATAACAAAACAACTGCTGAAACAAATATTTGGAAACCAACATAGGTTTTTATGAAAAATAGCTAACCATACTTGTCAATCAGGGAAATCCAAACCATAAGGTATCTCATATAGAATACAAAATCGGTCTATATAATTATAAGATTCAGGGAGAATGAACGAAAGCGAGAAATAATGTAAAAAAGAGAATCAAACATACCAAACCATTTTAGACACAGTCCAAACTGATTTATGTATACAATCTCAACTACTTCTTATGGAAATCAAACAAAACTATGATTTAGACATTCCATCAAACAAGTAACAATCACATCCAAAACAGTGTGTTCCGTCCACGCTTTTGGATAAGTTGATTCCACCCTGCACCGGCCAGCGGACGGCCACCACAATGTCGATTAATTTGAAAGCATACCCCATTTAAAACAAGAAGAAAAATGGCATATTGGCATACAATTAAAAACAAATTAACACCACAAATTTGATTTCAAAGTTTTTCAATATTGAGCGGTTGCACAAAAATAAAGCAAGCCAATAAAATGACTGATACACCTTCTTCTGGATTGAGGTTTTATCTCCAAGAACCATATATTATGAAACGTGAATAAGCAACATGTATTAAAGGGCCTAAATGTCTTGCTGGGGGATTCTTTGTATATGTAAACTGATGTTATGCACTTCTCTAGATGAGTTCTTTTGCCTTGTCATTTGTACCGGTTTATAATTAAGTGCGAAGAAGTGACATTCATTATTTATTTTTTTACATATATCAGAGGACGTACAATCAAAAGCGCACGCACCACTCACTGCATATGGGAATGCTCAAATCCATGACAATCTTGTCATCATATTCTAAAGGTTGCTTTACGCGCATCTTAATTTGTTTGGTTTGGAATGTTTGAGATTATTTTATGGAGGGATTTAAAGCTGTTAAAAGAACTGAAGCACGATGGAAAATGAATAGGTGAGTCCATTAAGATTTGTTTTTCTTCATACATATTTGTTTTGATGAGAATTCATTGATGAAATCATAAATTTTAGAAACGGAACTGGAATTAAACAACAAAACTACTCGGTTTTGTGACTTCGATTTACCGCAACTATTTTTCATGAGACACTTGCAACATAGGAATCAGTGGTTGTATAAGGCGGTTTGACACCCGAAGAGATGAGAAAGTTCTGAATAAGCTCTTTCTGCATTTAACTCAATCCATGTGACTCCTTGCTAAACTGACTAGTATATATCCACCTCAAGCTGATCATGTTATTCCTTACAGAACATTGAGAAATGAACTCTTTGTAAGAGTCTTGGATGAAAATTAATATCGACTTCTTCTCGGAACCCACTTATTTTTTGCTTTCCAAATCGGCCATAATAGGTTAACTTTGGATCATTCCTTTTGTTGAATTTAGCAAAGCATATATTTCATGCCATTGATATTTATAAAATCCCATCGAATAATCTTGATCACCAGTAGAATGAAAGACAGTAGAAGCAATTTAGATTTCTAGGTCTAGATGCACTATGAAAAGAGAATTTTTAGCATTTTATATGCAAACAAAAGATTATGGTCCGTGAACTGTGTCTACTAGAGAGAGAGAGCATAGCTACTTGTTTATAAACGAACCCTAAAGTGTGCCCCTTATCCTTATCAAGGGTAATAACTTCCATTTAGCACGCTAAGAGGCCCTCAGAATCAGCCCACTTTGTATCTACAGTGACAATGGTCCAGTTAATAATGGTGGTTGCAAACTGTTGCATTTTCTTTGAGCAGAGAGTTATTGTCATAGAAGGCATAACTGGTTGCACTAATGGTGGGGATAAAGATGGAGGCTTTGCTCCAAGTGGAAATTCTTGGAAGAGAGGGCAAGCCGCACTCTTTAGAGGTTGCAACGAGGTATGATGGACTACGGAGAACACGTAGTAAGAGGCTTCTAAACGAAATGAAACCAAGCGTGATACCGATTGCATGGAAGGGGTGAGACTCACAATTTGGATTTCTTAACTTCCCACTCTAATGAAGAACTCTTACCGTTGGTTGACGTTCTGTCTATACAAATTAAGTGATCACCATTTGTCGTCTAAGAGACTTGGTAACCACAAAGCTTTCTAATGTGCCAAGAGGCAGGCAGTGTTGTTATGATTCTTTTGAATGTTTGGATGGTTTGACCACTTTAGTCAACTGTAATAAGTTGGTCAGATCAATACATTTTAAGATTCACCAATCCACTTTAGTCATAGATATTGTAACGGCCGTTAATCAAGTGAATATTCTGTTACAAGCGAAACCCTAAATTTGACGGCAGATCCTCTACCTTATAAGTAGTCGTATTGGTGAACCCTACGCTGTGCCTCCCATTGTCTCTCTCTGTGTAGAGAAGCATAGAAGAAGCTCCTAAAAAAAGAAAACAGATCCACAACTACAAAATCATGCATGGCAGAAGCAAGTGGTGGTAGTTCAATGACATCAACAACAAGAAGCACCATGATATCTCCTCTCAAAATCTCAATTTTTTTTTTTTTTTTTTTTTTTTTTTTTTTTTTTTAGAAACATTTAGAAGTATCAATAAGAACAAAACAATTATAAATTACATCGACGAAACAGGCAAACGCGCAACAAGCTGCGCCGCAAGCCCTTTTTGAATTGCAAATCCTAACCTATGAAAAACAAACTCTCTCGAGCCAGGAGTCATGACATTACTGTGCATAAGTCTCTGGACTCTTTTGAGGAGGCCAACTGCCTCTGGAGCCAAAAAACCAAATGTATCAAAAGCGAAATGAATAAAGGCATGCCCATTGTCATGACACGCTTTCTCATGTTTCGCTATCTTACCTGAGGCAGCCTTTAACGCCGCTTGCCCGACTGTGAAAGTGCCATGTCCGATTCCTACTAACGGAGAAACCCCAGTAAGGTCAACACATGCATGTTTTCCATTAGCCCACCCAAAAATTAAAACGTCCGCTGGCCTGAGCGTCGATCTCCCCTCGAGTGGATCAGTCAAAAAGTTGACAGCCGCTTCTTTCTTCGCAGAAATACCAGATCTCCACAGTATATCATATAAAGTGTCCCTCACATGATCATGTCTATATTTAAAACCAGGGTCTACCTTGCAGTGAACTGCATGTTCCCCATAAGCGTCCAAACACCCAGTGATATAAGCAGGACAACGTGTGTCTGATGGGTATAAGGGGATCATCAATCTGGATTTAAGGATGGTGCGGTACTCCACATGTGACATCTTCTGTCCAAGGCCTTCAATTGGAATAGCGAGGATGAAGTCCTGAGCATGCCCTGCTTGCAGGCAACCTAAAACTGCTTTCTGTCTACCCGACAACTCGTAAACTCTGTCCATGTCTTTAACTACTTTACCAAAAAGAGCAGACGCCAAATTACTTTGGGTTTTAGTGGGGGCGGTGTCTCAATTTCCCATTTTTTTTCAATTGTTGTGCTTATTTCTGTATTGTCAATTTGATCTGTTGAACATTTCGTGTCTAACAGAATTTCTCAACCACTAGAACAAAAGTTGAATCTGCTAGTTTTATCAATTTGTATTCGGTTTATATCTTCATCTCTGTAGTTTAACCAATTACCAACGAATAAATAAAATTATTTATTCTTCTTTGCAAGTTTTTTTTCTTCTTCTTCTTCTTCTTCTTCTTCTTTCTTTTAATCATGAAATTGTAATCTGAATGAAGTAAAAGCATAACGAAATCCAATTTCAGTATGTTACCTATAGAAAATGAACTGTTATTGAGTTTCATGCACATATAATTCAATACAGCAGCACAAGAATTTTCCTCGGTATAATTCATCCGTTGACACCAGTAATGTGTTAAAAATTTAGTCGGATTGGCCTGTTTTAATCTCATCGTGGCTCATTAAGATAACAATACACCACCAATGGGTGAGAACAGATGATAGCCTAGAAGTTCTACCACCAAATCGGAAAAAAAAAAATCTGATATGCAATTATATATGGTCGGTCCTATATGTTAGATATTCGGGTTGGACCCAAATATGGTCGCCCATATTGTATGTGGCAAGCCCGGTAGGGTTCCATATTCCTTAGGGTTTGGAACCTATATAAACATCTATAGCATATGTGTAAAGGGTTACGTGATTCCACCAATATCACACATAAGTTTACCATAAGAAAAGTGGTAGCTCTAACCCTAAAGGGAGTTACCATTAGGAGAAAAAGGTTTCAAGTTCTTAGCCTGTGAAACAAGCTTGTGCTCATCATTGGTGATTGTAGTACCTGCTAATTGTCGTGTTGGATCGTTGTTGTTGCTGCTGCTGTTCCTTGTCGATCCAAATCGGAGCTCAAGTTCTAGGTATGAACCGATACCCGCTTCCGCTTAATCGTATAATCTCTGATATTGGTATCAGAGCTATTGAACTTATAACATCTCACCGGTTTATTGGTGTCGTTAGTAGCTTTCAGCCACCATGATATGACAACTACTAAGGTTGATCGCTTATTGATCCTGCAAATACATTAAAGTATAAAACGTTTCTTGTCTTTTGCACGGTGTCTACAACGTAGCCACGATAAATACGAGTCAATCCCACATAAAGTTAGATTGGTGAAACTAAATTGTTAAGTTCTATTGATTTTAATTTTGAACAAATCGGGAGCTGAATGACCAAAAAATAGATGATTATATTAGAGAAACAAGATTAAAACATATATAGAAAAACTAAGGTTACAAAATCACCTTATAAATTCCTAGGTTGATCAACTAATTCTCTTTTTAATCAAGTAGTTTTAGAGATGTTATTAGCATCGACTTCCTCAAAGATTGATCAACTAATTCTTTTTTTTAATCAAGTAGTTGTAGAGATGTTATTGGCATCAACTTCCTCAAAGATATGATACACTCACATGTACGTATTGATGAACTAAAGCATAATATGTCGATTCCCAACTTTACTTATCTGTTTAAGGCATAAGTATTGAACTAAATCTATCAACATATATAGTTAGGCTTCTAACAACTCTGAATGCTTGAAATAAATCAGTTAACATTCATAGATTGGATATTAGCTAGCTAGGCATAAGTCAAAATGGATTGAATTTCCATTTTCTACAATTCTACACGAATTCGTTCAAATTCTACATGAAAATAGTTGTTCAAGCAGCCAAGAATGTAAATTCATTATATTGTTTTTCTAAGGCCATGAACCTATACAAAATAGTGTCAGATGGTTCACCAAATCATCAAATTGCACCGGTCGTTATAAACCGGAGGACCGCTGTCGTCGCCGTATTTGCTCTTCATCAATTTCGTTTTCACATTTCTTCGACTTTGATTGCCTTGCATAAGCGCAACAACAAACAAGTTTACATCATTATTGATTAGTTGGAAGAGACAACACAATATTTATTTGCATCTCGATTATTTAGGTTTAATATTTCTTCTTGAAATTTCTATAATATGTTTTCTCGAAAAGTGATTTTTTGTTGTGGTGCACGATGTGACATTATCTCGGTATTAAAAAACATAATTATTGCAAATACATTCATCTTTAGCTAAAGGACCCGAACTGGCGCCATATTGAACTTGCAAAGTGAAATAATGAAAATTAGGGTGGAAGAATGAAAATTGGAGTGAAGGTATAAGTTGAAATGAAATAAAAATTGGGTATCTTAATTAGGTATTGAATTTAAGATTGTTGGATGAGATATACTGGGTGATCTAGTCTTCATCGATGACGGTTGTATCTTGATCTCTCGTTCTAATTTCAAGGCAGAATATTATCAGTAATGATCGACCTCTTCTTATAAGTCGGAATCTTCAGTAAAACCATAAACCTCTAGATGTTAGTCATATTATCCTTAGTGATCAACTGAACTCTTACCTCTAAGTAGGAATCTCCAACAGAACCCTAATTCTACCTTCATTTTAACTTCAAAACTTTGTCTAGGTAGAAATCGAATTTAATTATCAAACTCATTTCTCGATCACTTTATGATTCATTCTTATATATACTCGAATTTGCGTATAATTGAACCTCGATATCAATATCAAAATTCATCCTAATTTATATACATTTTTTGGATTTTTATCTTATGATAATGATACCGAATGCACAAGTTCGTTTTAACACAAAGAAGTATACAAAAACACAGAAGAAAACACAGAAGAAAACACATTTCTCACATATCATTCTCAATCCGTATGAGGCTTCCAAACTAAATCTATGCCGTCTGAATGTTTTCTCAATCCGTATGAGGCTTCCAAACTAAATCTATGTCGTCCAAAAATTTATACAACCTAAAGATTTTTTTCACCTCACTTTCCTCTTTCCGTTTCCCTTCCTCTCACTTTCCTCTTCTTTCTCTGGCTGCGGCTATCTTCTTCCCTCGTCCTCCTTCATTCACCGTGACTTTCTGTTCACTCCCAACAATCATGCTACAACTTCCGATTAGTATTAACAAATCGTCATATCTACTAGATGCATCCCGATTCGACTAGGATAGTAGATCTCGATGATTGTTTTTTTAACAGAATAAAACCCAATTTTCTTATCTTCAGAGATTATCTCTATTATCCCATCCAAGATGAGTTTCTTCCGTTTATCTCTTTTCAATTTTTGTTGTATCTTTTAATATTTTTTGAGAAATTACGAGTTTCTTCCCTTAATCTATTCTTTAGGTTTTGATGTATGTGTTTCTTTGAGAAATTGATTTGGTTTAGATAATTTTTTTTGCTTGGATGTCTTTGATTCTTTTTTTTTGTATTGATTCCTGTGAAAACCGTGATTGATTTTGTAGAAATTTAAAGAAATCCTTCGCATATCGGGTACCAGATCGGATCTAATTTTGGGAGGTGGTTTGTGATGAGCATGGTATTGATTCAATCAGAAAAGTATGTCGGAACATCGATCTACAACTAGAGAGTTGATGTTTACTACGGTGAAGCTTTTCTCATTCTATACTCATGGATCTTGAGCCTGGGACTATGTACACTTTGTTTGAACTGGTCTTTAATTGTATGGTCAAATCTTTCATCCCGATAACTTCGTTTTTTTTTGGACAATCTAGTCTTGGTAATAACCGGGTCAAGGATATTATCTCGAGCTCATTGATTTAGTTCTTGATGTTATCGAGAAAGAAGCTGAGAATGGTGACCGTCTTCAAGGTGCAAATTACATTCTATAGGGCTCAATTTTAACTTCTTAATTGTGAATCAGGGCTTCTTTTTTACATTTTTGGTGAATTTTGAAGGTTTGTGGAGCTATGGTTAATAACGATTGTTCTGTTCATACTGTTAATTTTATTTTTAAATTATAGGTTTTCAAGTATGCCACTCATTGGATGGAGGAACTGGTTCTGGGATTGGAACTGTATTGATCTCCAAGATCAGTGAAGAGTACCCTGACTGAATGATGCTCACATTCTCCGTATTTCCTTCGTCTAAGGTTTCAGCAGATACAGTAGTGAGCCTTATAATGCATCCCTCCGTTCATCAGTTAGTTGAAAATGCTGATGAGTGCATGGTCTTGGATAACAAGGCCTAGTTTGACATTCCTAGTGTAAGTATTCCAATCCCAAGATCTTAATATCGATTTTTCACCTGTGAATGTTTGAAGTTCAGATATCACGCTGTTTTAGTTGATTACCTATTTCTGTTAATTAGAGGCGTCCAATTTGTGAAGAACTATAACACGCCTAGGCAAATTGGACCTTTGCTTCTCGAAAGGATTATGTGTATCTTGGTTTTACAATTGGTTGATATATTAAACGTGATTGGAAATTATGATTTGCCGTGAAAGACTGGATTCTTTGCTATGAACACAAGAAATAGGTGATCCATTCCCTAGACCCTAGTCTATCATATAATGTCAGACCAAACATTGTGGGTTTGTGCTAATTTATGTGATATTCTTTGCTACCATATGCCATCACTGAATCGTTTATGTGCTCTTATAGGTTATCACTAAGGAAATGCTGGAGTTTGTTGGATCGCAGCTTCTTGGGAAGATTTTCTTACCTCCATTCTACCTATTTCTAGTTAGTCTCAGTGAACCCTGGATTATGTAGAACCGTGGTCAGACCTCTATTTTAGGCCAAGTTAAAAATAACTCTGACCGGAGAAGAATGGGTATAGAGAAGGTATAAAGATATTAAAGCTCTTACTTTCTTTAGATGTATTCTTAAAGTCATTTATTGGTTGATGACAGTTCTTAAATGTGCATATGCAGGGGTTGCAGGGGGCCTTGTAGGACAGTATACATGCATTGTAAAATAGTAGTTGCAGAGGGAGACGCGGAAGTGGAACTGCATTCCAGAAGTGGTTACTTAAACCTCTTTAAAGCAAGGTAGTTTACAGTTTACTCAATAATTGCATTGAATATGTTATACGGTTGGCTGTTGATGGGTGGGAACAATCTTTGTCATTGATTAGATATTGTCAGTTATGGAGGGCAGTGGTTCAATAGGAAGCTCACTGTGACATGCTATTTGAGTCCGAAGTAATCTCATGAGTTGCTTCTCAAATTTTTTTAAGGGAGCAGCAAGTTGTTTTTTTCTGTTCAAATCAGAACAATTTTCTATATTACTCTTTAGATCATGTGTCAACAGTTTGGTCAATACCTGGTCGGATTTCCTTATGAAGATTATAGTCCCATTATGATTCTTTGGTTCTTTTATATATGACCACTCTGCGTGTGGAAGTGAAAGATACCTGCATACCACCCCATGTCACGTTTATACTTTATACGGTCTTCCAAGGGATAATTAGTTTTTTATTGATGTGGTAAAGAGTCAGTTGGGAAGCAGTCTTAACAGTTTGTTGTGTGTCACCTTCCTCTGCATCATTTAATGTTTTCGTTGTGTGTAGCATACTGTGTTGTCGCCAAAGAGTCAGTTGGGAAGCATGTATTTATAGCTTTTTTGGAACGTGTGAGAGCAGATTACAAGAAGAGATATGGAGGTGCTAAAGTTGATACTGCCATCGCTAAAAGTCTTAAAAGTCCAGAATGAGTTTTTAATGTTTGTATTAAATCCTTTAAGTCTATAACAACTCTCTTTCATTTGCTCACCTTATATTTACTTGTATTTGGCAGTGTTGGAAAATGTGGTTTTTCATGAGCATACTTGGAATGATATTGCATATGTAGTATGATAGTATCCATGATAAAAGCAGTTTCTTGAATCTTGCATATATTGATTAAAAATTTTCTGTAGAATTAATTTGCAAGTGGATGTTACGTAACAAATTATCTGATCGTTGTTCTTATTGCTATTGCAGACATTTTCTCGAGGCCTGCCCAATTGATATGCAGAGACATAGGCGTACCAAATTGAAATGCAGACTCTCGAGGCCTACCCAAATTGAAATGCAGCGACACTCGAGGCTTACCAAATTGAAATGCAGACTATCGAGGCCTACCCAATTGAAATGAAGAGACACTTGAGGCCTACCCAAATGAAATATATAGGCAGGTACTGAAGGAACTCATGGACTCAATAATGAGAGCTTGGTATAGACCCAGATCCCGACTCAGACCAATTCGTCAATGACAACTAGGTCTTATGTGTCATGTGTCTTAGAATTGTAGTAATTTACAGTGATGGGAGCACACAAATATGTTCCAACTTTTTTGCTGTCTTATTCAGTTAAATTGACCAGAAGTGGTGGATGGATGTTGTAGTTGAATGTTCTTGGGTATTGTCAATGTATTAATGATATTTAATATTATTTTCAATTGATAAATCACTGTCTAGCAGCTCAAATTCGCAGTTGGCCAGGTCCTTCACCAATGGTCATATCTTTGGTTGAATTCTTTGCCAACGTCAAAACACCTTAACTAGCCAAACATTTGACGGATAAAACCCTGTACCGACTAAAATTCAGTGGATTAAACTATTGACCATCAAAAACATTGGGTGATTTAATCCTTAGCCAACCACATTCAATGCCTTCACCAACTGAAATGTAGTGGATTAAAAACAAAGTCAATGACCGGGTCTTGTGTTGGCTGAATTCTTTACCAACCCAAACAACTAATACCTTGACCAGCTAGATATTTAACGGTTGAAAACCTCTACCAACAGAAGTTTAGTGGATAAAACTGTTGACCGTTAACACACTGGGTGGTTAAAATCCTTAAGCCACCGAAGTGTTCATTTTCAGCAACGAAAAACTTAGCGGGTGAAGTATTTCAGTGACGAACCTTTACACGTTCTACCAAGGACAACCATTAGTTATTGGAAAATTGTACCGACAACAACTTCAGTCGATGACTTGAGTTGAAAGACATGTACATCAGCAACATGGTTGGTACAGGTCTTTAGCAAATAAGTCTTTAGCCACACAGCATTTCTGTTGCCATGTTGATTGCTACAGAGCACCATCCACTAAAACGACCCTACACCAACCGAATATGGGTAGTCGCTAAAGTTCATTTTTCTTGTAGTGTTGGTTTGCTGCGTTTTCGTGCTTGATATAACATGCTTTGTATGCTTGAAAGTTGCTGATAACATGATAGTATCCTGATTAGGGTTCTTGTTGTTTTTTGGGTTAAAAACCAATAATGGATGTATAAATATTTCGGATCTTGATAAGGGTATTTTATTGTGAAATATTTAATTGGAATGTTCATTATTGATTCAAATGATCTCCTGGAAAGTTTTGTATCGTTTGAACATGTGATTTGAAAGATATTGCAAAAACCCTAGTTTTATATCATGTTTGTGAGCAGTGGTTTGATGATTGTTTTGATGTATATATGTCGATCCATGTTAATTAAAATTAATATATATAGATAGTGCTCTCTGAGAGCTTTCTTTTGACATATTATTTGCTTGAATCGGAGCTCGTATGAGTGAGATATGGTCTCCCAAAGTTGGTCACGCGCGTCTGTACGCTGCTGAAATTTGGAGAAGACGATGAACAGTAACCGAGTTAAATCGGCGAGTCAACACAGTAAGAAATCGGCGAGTCAACAGTGTCAAAATCGGCGAGTCAACTCGGTCCAGGATCGGCGATTCAGCTCGCGGTTCGGACCGGTGGGTCGGCTCGCGGTTCAGACCGGTGGGTCGGATCGCGGTTCGATTCAGTGGGTCGGCTCGCGGTCCAGAACAGTGGGTCAATTCGCGGTCCAGACCGGCGGTTCAGCCCGTGGTTCGGCTCTGGTTATTTGTTTTTTCATTTTTCTCTATGTTGTGGTTGTCGGATCAACTCCAATTTTGGTACCCTAAGGTTTTTCGACGCTCCGAATTCAATAAAACTATTTTCAGAACCTAATAAGATTCACATGATAGAGTTTCTTTGAAATTATATGGTTAATTGCTTTATCCATGATAACATGTGAATGGTTTATGTTGTAATTGTCTAATATCTTTAATATACAACATTTATGGTGCTGGATTGAATTCATATCTTACTGAATTGTTTGTCAAGATAACATGTTGATTGATTAGATAATCATCTTGGTTTGATAACATGTTTGATTGAATTGTTATTATTGATTGAATAACATGTTAAAACAATTGAGTGGGAGGTTGTTTGGTTGAGTTTGTTTAATTCCAAAAACCATTAACTTGCGCATATATTAAATAGACGTAGAAAATATTACTTGTGGCGCGAGAGATGATTAGGAGTTTAACGATTTTTCGATCTTGCGACTTGTAATGTTATTTTGCTATTTATTTAGATTAATGTTGCAAAGTTATTTTTGAATGTGTATAGTGCCATAAGTTTAATATCCTTTTTCTTATTTTTCGCATGCTATGTTAGACTAAATGGCTTCCAAAAACATCATTGCTGATTTGAACAAGGGTGAAAAACTTGATGGCGACAACTATAACATCTGGCGCCGAAAGATCATTTTTCTCTTGAATGATGATGGGCTGCAGGAAATAACTGAGCATGTGATGCCTCGGCCTGAGGAGGGTACGACGGTTCAACACCGTCGCAACCTCGAGGCTTACCAGGAATGGATTAAGAAGGATCGCAGTGCTCTTCATATGATCCTGAGCTCAATGCACAATGATCTCATTGGAGAGTTTGAGAACCACCAGTTTGCTCATGACATGCTAGAGGCAGTCAGGCAGAAATTTGGAGTTACCTCTATGGCTAAGTTGCGCGCTTTAACTATGAAGTTTGACACTTGTCAAAAGAAGCCGAATGTTACAATGAAGCAACATTTGAGGACAATGTCGTCAATGATACGCGAACTTGAGGCTGCAGGTCATCACTTGACAGATGAACAACAGGTACAAGTTGTTATTCGTTCGTTACCTAACTCTTGGGAGCAGATGAAGCAAAACATGACACATAATGATAATGTCCGCACTTTTGAGGATATTTCTCGTCGTGTGGAACTAGAAGTCGAGCGCTTGGAAGCAGCTAAGACTGACAGTTCTGTTTTCGCTGCTGAATCTGTTTCGCATAAGACCAATGGGTCTAAGCGCAAGAGGGGTAAGGGTTCTTCGGGTAAGAATCCTCGTGATGGATCTGGGCCATCCACTACCAACGCTCCTAAGCGCAAAAGAGGCAAGCGTGCTGGTAAGAAAGACAAAGCAGAGATGAAATGCTTTAACTGTGATAAGAAAGGACACTTCCCTCGTGAATGCACTGAGCCAAAGAAGGTAATTTCTGAGCCTATTCCTCGCTATGAATGTTTTGTTTCTAGTCAAGCATTAGTTGCTCATTCTCCTCATTTGTGGGTTGTAGATTCGGGAGCAACCGACCATGTAACGAGGGACCGAGAAGGGTTCCTAGATTATCGTCGAGTTCCTGCTGGGAGCATGAGAGTTTATATGGGGAACACAACTAGCATAGAAGTACTTGGCATCGGTACCTATATGCTAAATCTGCGACAAGGGCGCACGATAATCCTCTATGATGTACTTTATGCTCCAGGTATTCGACGAAATCTAGTTTCAGTTAATAGTATGTTGCGTCTAGGCTTTAGTTTTCTTTTTGAGGGTAATTTTGTTAAGATTTGCTTGGCAACTGAGTTTTATGGTTTTGGTTTTATGTCGGATGGTTTTATGGTTTTGGATATTGACAATTCTAGTTCTTATGATGTTATTAAATCTATTTCATTAGTTGCATCTTCTTCGGATGTTAATAATGATTCTGTGATTTGGCATGCTAGATTAGGTCATATAGGGCAAGAAAGGATGACTAGGCTAGCTAGAGAAGGTCTTTTAGGACCCATCGCTAAAGTCTCCTTGCCTACTTGCGAACATTGTCTTGCAAGGAAAGCCATTAGAAAACCGTTTGGGATAGCCAAAAGGGCCTCTGAGCCTTTGCAATTAATTCATTCTGATATATGTGGCCCAATGAACGTTAAGGCAAGACATGGAGCCTCTTATTTAATCACTTTCATAGATGACTTTACGCGATATGGTCATATTTACTTGATATCCCACAAGTCAGAAGCATTGGACTGCTTTAGACGCTATGTATGCGAAGTGGAAAATCAACTAAATAAGAGCATTAAGGCTCTCAGAACTGACCGTGGCCGCGAGTATCTATCGGACCTATTCAAAGGGTATTGTGAGGAAAAAGGGATCCTGAGACAATTGACTATTCCTGGTACTCCGCAACAAAATGGTGTAGCAGAGAGAAGGAATCGTACTTTGTTAGACATGGTTAGGTCAATGATGGCGCAGGCTCATCTTCCTATTTGTTTTTGGGGAGATGCGTTACTGACTGCTGCCTATGTCCTTAATCGTGTGCCTTCGAAGTCAGTACCTTCCACCCCATATGAATTATGGATCGCGTAAAACCCGAATTGGGTAATTTGCGACCATGGGGTTGTTTGCTTATGTACACAATAGTTCTCATCGGTATGGGAAGCTGGGCCCTCGAGCGAAAAAGTGTATCTTTATCAGATATTCTGATCACTCAAAAGCCCATGTGTTCATTGGTGAGCATCCCGATGGAAGTGTAACTGAGATTGAGTCACGTGATGCAGATTTCCTTGAACAGGATTTTCCTAGAAGGAACGAGGTAGGGGGAGATCTTAGCCTCTTTGAGGTGGAAGAGTCAATGGAAGACACACCAATTCGTCTAGTTGAGAATAACGAAGAAATTCCTCGTTCTCCTAGGGAAAGTGGGAGTGTTCCACCTGATAATGGATTGGCTCCATCGAATCAGGAACCCCAATCTCGGAGAAGTGAAACTGGAAAAGTCCCTCGTCGTAGTTTTCAGATTGAGGGGGAAAGTTTCATGGTTTGCTCACATGATGATGCAGAGCCTAAGAATTTCAAAGAGGCTATGTCATCTCCTAAAAGGGAAAAATGGATTATTGCATCGAAAGAAGAGATAGAATCAATGAGGATTAATGGTGTGTGGCAATACGTTGACCTCCCAGAAGGGCGCAAGGCTATTGGAAACAAATGGGTTTTCAAAGTCAAACGCAATGCGGATGGTTTAGATGAAAGATATAGGGCTCGCCTTGTGGCGAAAGGCTACACCCAACAGGAGGGTATTGACTACGAGGAAACTTTCTCCCCAGTGGTGAGAATTGCCTCGATACGCCTTATGTTAGCTATTGTCGCACATATGGATTTGGAACTTCATCAAATGGATGTTAAGACTGCATTTCTCAATGGAGAACTAGATGAGGAAATTTACATGGAGCAACCAGAGGGCTTCGTGATTAAAGGTCAAGAGCGCAAAGTTTGCAAGCTCCAAAAATCTATTTATGGCCTAAAACAATCATCTAGACAATGGTATTTAAAATTTGATCGAGCCATTGTTTCCAATGGGTTTACGATGATAGAGGAAGACCATTGTGTGTACGTTAAACGGTCCGATAAAGGTTTCCTTATCCTGTCCTTATATGTTGATGATATCCTTATAGCTGGAAGTAACATGGAAATTGTTGTCGCCACAAAAGAGTGGTTGTCCTCAACTTTTGAGATGAAGGACATGGGAGAAGCAAGTTATGTGCTCGGGATTAAGATCCTTAGAGATCGTTCAAAGAGACTTTTGGGTATGTCACAAGAGACGTACATTAAAAGGGTTCTTGAGAGATTTCACATGAAAGATTGCAAGCCCATAGACACACCAGTTGCTAAAGGTCAGAACTTAAGCCTTGAGATGTTCCCTAATACCCCTGAAGAGAAAGACAGGATGTCGCGGGTACCCTATTCCAACGCAATTGGGAGCCTGATGTATGCTATGATGTGTAATCGGCCTGACATATGCTATGCTATTGGATTAGTTAGTCGGTACCAGTCGAATCCTGGTTTTGAGCACTGGCAAGCGGTCAAGAGGATACTAAGGTATCTCAAAGGGACGAGCGACCTCATGCTATGCTACAAGGGTCCAGATCTACATCTCAGTGGTTATTGTGATGCTAAATGGAATGGCGAAATGGGAGAGCAAAAATGCACATCAGGGTATGCTTTCTTGCTAAATGGCGGGGCCATCACATGGAGTTGTAAGAAACAGTCAATTGTCGCTATGTCTTCAATGGAATCTGAGTTTGTAGCTTGTCAAGCTGCAGTACAAGAATCTAATTGGTTGAGGAGGTTCTTTGAGAGTTTTGAATTTGCCACTCACGCTACTGATGCGGTGAAAATTCACACTGATAGCACATCAATGATTGCTTATGCAAAAGACCCAAAGTACCATGGAAAGACTAAGCACATTGATAGGAGGTGTTGCTTTATTAGAGCTGCTCTTGCGAAGAAAGAAATAGTTTTGGAGTACATGCCTACAAAATTGATGATAGTTGATCCCCTTACTAAACCTATACCAAGAGATGTTTTCATGTCTCATGTTAGGGCGTTAGGTTTACGTAGGTGGTAATGGATGTCTCTTTATTTATTTATTTATTTTTCTAAGACATGATGATCGTAGATGCATATGTTTTATGGATATTTATTAATAATCAATACAATTTGATAATGGTTCATTGTTATGATTGATTATTTACTTATGGGCATGGATATACACGCTGACATTGGTGCATAGAGAATGCATTATGTCAAAACTTGATTAATATGTCACCTGGTATGGACTGGCTTACTCACATAAGCAGTCACCTTTTGGCGCTAAGGAGAGCGAGCAAAGATGAGATGATGCATCGCCTTGGCAATACCAAGATGAGATCTATATAGTGAAGATCGATGATGAATGTACCTACTGTTCATCATACCTTAAAAAATAGCCAAATAAGAAATCTCTTCCACGACGCTTGTTGAAAGCGAGCAGTTAGAAATTTCGGATTAGGCGCAAGAGTTGCGACTAAGTCAAGATTTGTAGAGTGTAAGAGTTTGTGACATATACTTGTTTAGTCAAGTAAAACTCCACTCTAGCGCATTTTCATATTATGCGTGCTTGCGACCACTACGGAGGTGCGAAAATTGGTCCCTGCTTTTCTCACCATGTGAGTCCGTATGATAATTAGATTATACACAGGTAACCTAACGACTTTTGACTTTGTTATTAAGTAAAGATTCGATGATTGCTACTTTAGTATGTGTCCTGTGGCCATGGATGATCCGGCTTAAAGGCTACATATCTGGGAAAGCAGTTGATTCTGAAACTTCATGGCAATAGGGCGAAAGGAAGGTCATCAAACTCATGAATGTTTTATATTCATAGTCGACGACTTGGGTTGCCTTGTTGGATTTGCAACACAAGTGTGAATGTATTTACAATAAGCTAGCATGAGGGTTAGACTAGCTCTACGAGGGATCAGAGTAGTCTAGACCAATGAGATTTTGATGGACCTAGGATACTACGAGATACGAACATTTTTAAAGGGTTGATGTCTCTATGCTGACTCATATTGAGCTGCTAGTATGGAGCTCCCAAAATGCAGGTACCTCGACGGTCGCACGGGCTATTTACTAATATGAACTTTTCTTTCTTCTGGTACAATCCACACACACTATGTGCGAGTGGGAGATGTTAGATATTCGGGTTGGACCCGAATATGGTCGCCCATATTGTATGTGGCAAGCCCGGTAGGGTTCCATATTCCTTAGGGTTTGGAACCTATATAAACATCTCTAGCATATGTGTAAAGGGTTACGTGATTCCACCAATATCACACATAAGTTTACCATAAGAAAAGTGGTAGCTCTAACCCTAAAGGGAGTTACCATTAGGAGAAAAAGGTTTCAAGTTCTTAGCCTGTGAAACAAGCTTGTGCTCATCATTGGTGATTGTAGTACCTGCTAATCGTTGTGTTGGATCGTTGTTGTTGCTGCTGCTGTTCCTTGTCGATCCAAATCGGAGCTCAAGTTCTAGGTATGAACCGATACCCGCTTCCGCTTAATCGTATAATTTCTGATACTATAAGACCTTAAACTATGAGGTCTTCCACATCATAAAAAATACATCCAAAGGTCTAGAACGACATGCATCAATTTTGAGAAGAAAAATCAAGTTAGAGGTTCGCGATCACCACCATATTCATCATCTCGTCCTCCCCCTCCACCACCATCTTCATCATCACCTCATACTACATCCTTATTTTCATCATTATCATCCTCTTGTTCTACAGGCAAACATCCACCCGTGTCATTTCGCCTTTTCCCTGCATGCAAGTTTTTGGTGCCACCACCTTGAGGTTTGGGAGTTCTTGAATTAGAAGGAGTCACTTCCATTGTTCTCCTTTTAAGCTTCTCTTTTAATTTTCCCAGATGGGTGCTAAAACAAATGATACACCTTAATTAATTTTCCAAACTAAATAAATATGACTCTACTAAACAATGTCATAAGTCACCTATAAATGGACAAGTTTATAGGAAACTATTGGCCATACACAGAGTAAAGTTCGGCACATATATTTATCAAAATGAGCCGAAAAATGTGCCCAACAGTTCGGTGCATTATCATACAAAAATATTATAAGCCGAACACGGAGGTTCGGCGCAATCGATTTTCAAAACATAAGCCGAACTGTTCTTCGTCTGTAAAAAAAAAAAAAGTTTGGCTGCTAAATTTCAGCCGAGCACTACTTTGGAACTTCCAAAACCCATCAATATGTTACCTATAGAAAATGAACTGTTATTGAGTTTGATGCATCAATACAACAGCACCAAAATTTTCCTCCGGTATAATTCATCCGTTGACACCAGCAATGTGTTTGGAAAATTTAGTCGGATGTGGCATGTTTTTATCTCATCGTGGCTCATTAAGACAAACACCACACCACCAATTAGATATTGTAACGGCCGTTAATCAAGTGAATAATCTGTTACAAGCGAAACCCTAAATTTACCCTTATAAGTAGTCGTATAGGTGAATCCTAAGTTTGTGCCTCCCATTGTCTCCCTGTGTAGAGAAGCATAGAAGCTCCTAAAAAAAGAAAACAGATCCACAACTACAAAATCAAGCATTGCAGAAGAAGCCCCATGATATCAATGACATCAACAACAAGAAGTGGGGGTAGTTCAATGACATCAACAACGACAAGCACCCTGATATCTCCTCTCAAAATCTCAATTTCCCGTAATTTCCCGTTTTTTTCATTTGTTACGGAATTTCTCCACCACTAGAACAAAAGATGAATCTGCTAGTTAAATTTTATGTATGTTAACCAATTACCAACAAATAAATAAAATTATTTATTCTTCTTTGCAAGTTTTTCTTCTTTTTCTTTCTTTTAATCATGAAATTGTAATCTGAATGAAGTAAAAGCATACGGAAATCCAATTTCAGTATGTCACCTATAGAAAATGAACTGTCATTGAGTTTGATGCACATATAATTCAATACAGCAGCACCAGAATTTTCCTCCGGTATAATTCGTCCGTTGACACCAGTAATGTGTGGAAAATTTAGTCGGATGTGGCCTGTTTTCATCTCATCGTGGCTCATTAAGACAACACCACGCCACTAATGGGTGAGAACAGATGATGGCCTAGAAGTGGTACCACCAAATCGAAAAAAAAAAAAAGCAATCTGATATGAAATTATGGTCGTCCTATAAGACCTTAAACTATGGGGTAAATGATAATCCATCATATGAATCTGGTTGTGCAATTTGATAACTTCTATGGTCTTTTGCTTCTCCAAGAGCATCAGAATGAAATTCCTGGAGTTAAATTGTCATATCCCTTGGTCTATGTTCTTAGGAGCAGCCCTTATATAGGTGCCTTTAGTTAATCGTGTGTTTCACACATTACTTTACTTTTGATTAACCGTGTACTTCACACGAGTTATTTTTAGTCCTCGTTCTTAAGTCTGTTTTGTAACCCTAAGCGGGTAAGAAAATTATTATTGAAGTTATTCTTCAGCCTCCTTGAGGTTTTATCTGAATTCTTGCAGTGTAGATCCTGTAAGGTTCGTCTGTTTTATCAATTATAGTGTAGATCACTACAAGTGGTATCAGCTTAGGTCTTTCCTTGCCAGTTCTCATGGCAGAGGGTACTAGATTACAAAAATTGGACGAAGCAACCAAGTCATTGGGACTGGAATTGCAAGAATTACGTGATGAAGTGAAGTCGCTCCGATCTGTTAAAGTTGATTTGCAGACAATGAAAACAGATGTCGGTAATCAATTTGAACTTCTTCAATATTTAGATAAGAAGTTTCAATTGCTTCTAGATCGTCAAGTTTGCTCTCAGCATGAGGATAATACTCCTCCTTGGGAAGATGGTGATCTTAATACTCGCAACACCTTTCAGGGTTCTCATTCGATTCCTCAGCAACGATTCATTCAGAATCATCAGTTGGGTGAAGGTCAGTTTTCCAATCACAGACCTAAAGTGGACTTTCCACGTTTGATGGCACTAACCCTCGAGCTTGGATACGAAAATGTAAGAAGTACTTCTTTCTAGACCAAATGAATGATGAGCAGAAAGTGCATATGGCAACCCTGTACTTGGATGGCAAAGCAGACGTTTGGTTCCAAGACTACCAAATAGGTAAGGGTATTCTGTACTGGGAAGACTTTATTATTGATGTTTGTACTCGGTTTCAGGAATTAGGACATGATAACGTAGTAAGGAAATTTAATAAATTATACCAAACAACTACTGTTTTAGACTATCAGGAAAAAT
This sequence comes from Papaver armeniacum, assembly GCA_023531295.1. NCBI lineage: Eukaryota > Viridiplantae > Streptophyta > Magnoliopsida > Ranunculales > Papaveraceae > Papaver > Papaver armeniacum. Next base: position 51,651 of record JAJJWW010000088.1, read on the forward strand.
TTGAAGAGTTGGAAGCTCTAATGTTAGCTAAGAACCCTTCTCTAAATGAAGATTATTTCATCCATAGTTTCGTTAGTGGCCTTAAGGAAGACATTAGATTGGTAGTGCAAATGTTTACTCCTCCTACATTACAACAAGCCATCTTTCTAGCTAGGCGACAGGAGTGTATCATGGACAGGGCTGTTTGGAATCAACCAAAATTTGTTAACAGATTCCCTTCTGGGGGTAAACCATTAGCAGTTTCCATCAAACCTTCACCTGTGATTCCAGTGGTTACTACACCAACTGTTACTAGTCCCTCTATAAGTCCTAAACTGCAACCTGTTAAAAAACTTACTTATGCAGAAATGCGAGCAAAAAGGGAAAAATGACTATGCTACAATTGTGATCAGCTGTATACCGAGGGCCATAACTGTAATAAGCAGCAGTTGTACATGATAGTAGCTGATGAAGATGAAGAAACACATTCTACAGAAGTGGGAGACGGTTCTAGTCCATCAATTGTAGCGTTGGAAGAGGATATGGAGATCTCAGTACATGCTTTGGGTGGCAACATATCTCCTACCACTATCAAGATTAAAGGCTTAGTCAAGAAGCAGGGCCTTACCATCTTGATTGACAGTGGCAGTACCCATAACTTCTTGGATCCTGCAGCTGCTAAGAAGAGTGGTAGTGTGATCACTCCTACTCCAACTCTACAAGTGACTGTTGCTGATCAAAACAAACTGCTCAGTCAGGCAAAATGTACAGATTTTAGTTGGAATATGCAGGTTCATACCTTTTCTCATGATTTACATCTATTGGAATTGGGTGGGTGTGATATGGTACTTGGTGTGGATTGGATGCGTGAACTGAGTCCAATGGTTTTTGACTTCAAGAAGCTGACGATTAAATTCCAACACCATTGGAAGGAGATTGAATTGGTAGGGCATAAGGAGGAAGATGTCCTCTCTTAAATGTCTGGTACTATGCTATGCAGGCTACTCAAGAAAGGCAAACAAGGTTTTATTGGGAATTTTTTTTCCTTGTCTGCTCCTACACAACCAGATGTCATCGCACCACAAATTGCTGCAGTTTTGGATAACTTTCCCGCCATTTTTCAGACTCCAACATCACTTCCTCCGAAGAGAGCTCATGATCACCATATCAACCTCACTCCAACTGCTACTCCTCCCAATCTACGTCCTTACAGGGTGCCTCATGTTCAAAAAGGGGTGATTGAGAAGCTGGTGCAGGAAATATTGAAGGATGGGGTCATGCAGCCGAGTCCCAGCCCTTTTTCTTCTCCAGTCATCTTGGTCAAAAAGAAGAACGGCGACTGGAGATCCTGTGTCGACTATCGCCAGCTAAATGCCATCACGGTTAAAGATAAGTACCCCATTCCAATTATAGACGAATTGCTTGGTGAATTAGCTGGTTATACTGTATTCACAAAGCTAGATCTTCGTGCCGGCTATCACCATATTCGGGTTCACATTGATGATATCCCAAAAACTGCTTTTCGTACGCATCACGGACACTTTGAGTTTAAAGTAATGCCCTTTGGGCTTACTAATGATACTGCCACATTTCAGTCGCTAATGAATGATGTTTTTCGACCCTATCTTAGGCAATTCATTTTAGTCTTTTTTGACAATATTCTAGTGTATAGTCCTGACATGGATTCACATTGTAAGCATCTGCATATAGCCTTCTCTCTCCTGCAGAAACATTCATTGTATGTTAAACGTACCAAGTGTTCCTTTGACAAGCCTCAGATAGAATACTTAGGCCATATAATAAGCAAGAATGGGGTTGCAGCTGACCCTGCCAAAATAGAATGCATGGTGAACTGGCCTAGACCCACTACTCTTAAGGGGTTACGTGGCTTTCTTGGATTGACAGGTTATTACCGCAAGTTTGTTAAGGGCTATGGACTGATTTGTCAGCCCCTTACCCAGTTACTCAAGAAAGGTAGTTTTTCTTGGAATGCTGCCGCTGAAGAAGCTTTTGAGAAACTAAAGAAGGTGGTTACTTCTACTCCAGTCCTTGTTCTGCCGGATTTCACTAAGGAATTTGAATTGGAGACAGATGCTAGTGATTGTGGTGTCGGTGCAGTTTTGATGCAAGAACGTAAACCTATTGCATACTTTAGTAAAGGGATGGGCATCAAATATAAAGCTATGTCTACATACGAAAAGGAGTTGTTAGGCATTATGCTGGCCATCACCAAGTGGAGATCCTTTTTACTCGGTGCTCATTTCAAAATCTTTACGGACCATCAAAGTATCAATACTTTTTGGAAAAAGAGCTTTGTACCGTCCTTCAGCAGAAATGGCTTACCAAACTAATGGGCTACGACTATACATTGTACTACAAGAAGGGGTCTGAGAACCGTGTGGCTGATGCATTATCAAGAGTTCACTGCTCCTCATTATCGGCAACTCAACCCAAATGGATGGAAGCAGTTATAGCTAGTTACACAGATGACCCTATTGCTTTTGTTTGGATCCCCAAACTTCTTGTATCTCCAGTCAACCCTGATGGTTATTCTTATACTAATGGGCTTCTCAAGTTGCATGACAGGATCTATATTGGCCAAACCGGTGATGCTCGCCAACACATTTTGACCGTTGTACATTCTTCCACCATTGGTGGCCATTCAGGAATGCAAGCTAGTTACCAAAGGGTAAAATCATACTTCCAATGGACTGGCCTCAAGAAGGATTTGATGTTATTCATTAAGCACTGCGACATCTGCCAACAGCATATGGTGGAACATCAATTCCCTGCGGGTTTGCTCGAACCTTTGCCTATACCTGATCAGGCTTGGAAACATCTGAGTATGGATTTCATCACAGGACTTCCCAAATCCGAGGGCAGGGAGGTTATTTTGGTTATCGTTGATCGTTTTACAAAGTATTCTCATTTTCTAGCTCTAAGCCATCCTTATACAGCTTAGTCAGTGGCCAAAGTATTCCTTAACACTATTTTTAAGTTGCACGGCTTACCAGCAACAATTGTTTCGGACAGAGATGCAGTTTTCTTGAGTGGGTTTTGGCAGGAATTGTTCAAAGCTGTAGGTACTTCACTCCATCTGAGCACGGCGTATCACCCTCAGACGGATGGTCAAATGGAACGCGTGAACGCTTGTTTGGAGTCTTATTTACGATGTATGTGCAGCTACAAGCATGTTAAATGGGTTTCTTGGTTGGCTCTCGCTGAGTGGTGGTTTAATACCTCTTACCACACCTGCTTTCATCTTACGCCATTCCAAGCTCTATACGGCTACCCTCCACCACAGTTTGGGTTACACCCTATGGGTACAATCACTAATGCAGGGGTTGACGATTATCTACACCAAAGGGGGATTATGACAGAGGTATTACGACAGAATCTCCTTGCTTCTAAACACCGTATCAAACAACAAGCAGATAGGAAAAGAGTTGAACGCTCCTTTGTAGTTGGTGATTGGGTGGATTTGCGTCTGCAACCTTATAGAAAGACTTCTGTCCAGTTACGCAAGCATCTTAAACTATCAGCCAAATTTTTTGGTCCATACAAGGTGCTAGAGAGGATTAGTGTTGTCGCTTATCATCTGCAATTACCAGCTTCTTAACGCATACACCCTGTCTTTCATGTGTCTTAATTAAAACAAAAGCTTGGAGACGGTCTGCTTCCAAAAACTATGCTTACTGGTGTGGATAAAGAAGGTTTATTCAAGGTACAACCACTTCAAGTTCTCAACTCCAGGGTTATTCTCAAGGGGCGCCAAACCATTCCACAGGTGCAGATTCAGTGGTCTCATATGGCAGAAGGTGATTCTTCGTGGAAGGATACAACGTTCATAAAGGCTAACTTTCCTAAATTCAACCTTGAGGACAAGGTTTAGCTTCAGGAGTGGGCATTGTCATATCCCTTGGTCTATGTTCTTAGGGGCAGCTCTTATATAGGTGCCTTTAGTTAATCGTGTGTTTCACACATTACTTTACTTTTGATTAACCGTGTACTTCACACGAGTTATTTTTAGTCCTCGTTCTTAAGTCTATTTTGTAACCCCAAGCGGGTAAGAAAATCATTATTGAAGTTATTCTTCAGCCTCCTTGAGGTTTTATCTGAATTCTTGCAGTGTAAATCCTGTAAGGTTCGTATGTTTTATCAATTGTAGTGTAGATCACTACATAAATCCTATTGTGCCAAGGGCTGTACAAGAGGCAGTATCGTTATTTGACTGTTTGGGGTGGTTTGACTACTTTAGTCAACTGTTAAAACTTGGTCAGATCTTTATGTTCTTCATCACAGCCGTCCGTAACTAGGTGAGTAATTTGTTATAAGGGTTCCTAAATTTGACGGCTGATCCTATAACCCTTATAAGTTGTAGTATAGGTGAAACCTAAACTATGCCTCCCATTATCTCTTTATGTAGAGAAGGAGAGAAGCCCTAATAAAGAAAACAGATTTGCACCTACAAAATCATGGCAGAAGCAAGTGGTGGTGGTTTAATGGCATCAACAACAAGCAGCAACATGATTTATCCTCTCAATATCTCAATTTCACATTTCTTTTATGAATGGTCAATTTGATCCATTCTGGTTGGAGATTTTCTTGTGTTCCTTTTTTTGTAGTGTTAATGAGTGACAAAATCTACTAGTTTAATCATTTGTGTTCCTTTTGTTTCTTCATGTCCATAGTTTAGTTTTATGTATTTCAAAAATTAACTCAGTAAGTAAATTGTAATGTGGTGGAGAAGTTTTGTCATTACCGGTTATTCTTCTTTGTTTTTTTGGTCTTGAAATGTAATCTGGATGCAGTAAAATCATACCTAGCTAGCTATCCAATCCAATTTCAGTATTTTACCTATGTTATTGAGTTCGATGCCGAAAATAGAGGCACATATAATTCAATACAACACCACCAGAATTTTCCTCCGGTATCGCTTGACGGAAACATCCTTTGACACCAGCAATGTGTGAAAAATTTAGTCGGATGTGGCCATCTTTCATCTCATCGTGGTTTAAAAAGGGTATTTGATTTAGATGCTCACTCCTAAGACAACACCACACCACCAATGGGTGAGATTGTTCTCACCAGATGATGGCACAGAAGCAATTGAAATGGTACCATCAAATCGAAACACTAGTTTCCCAACACACAACACCTTAAAACTAAGAGAACTTGATGGTTGAATCTAGTAACATGAAAGTTTCAAATTTTATTTTCTTCTCTAGTTGGATCTGGGATAATATTAGTCTCTGCTTCATACAGATGGGGTGAAGTTGGATGAAGTAAAAAATGTAGTGCAGATGCCATAGCTGACCAGCCTGAGCAAAAATCACCAGCAGGAGTGTAGAAAGATCTAAGGATTCCTTTGCCGTCGAGTCTAGATAGAGTGAGACGAAGGAAAAATCCTTTTTCATTTGAAGCTTTTTGCATTGTCAACCACGCTGGATTATCAGAAAAGTGCCAATGAGCAGTATACAGAAAGGTGTTAAAAGGGTGTTATCACCGTGAGACTGATTAACGCTTGCTTTCTAGCAGCAATAAATAACAAAATAAAGAGCTAAGTGGAGGTTCAAACCCAAAAGGAACTTATCATTTATGTATTGGTTTCCACGATGATGCTTTGTCTCAACTTGGCTTGAACTACGTTGGCTTGATCCCAATCGGGTACGTAGGCAGTCACTTAGGTGATGCAGCCACTCCAATTTTAAAACCTTTTTTATTCTTTATTTTGATTTTTTGAAAATAAGGGGAGAATGTTGGATATTTTCAACAAACCCTTGAATTGAAGGCATTTAGACAGCTTCCGGGGTTCGACCTGAAAAGATGAACAGAAAACCTGAACAGAAAACTCGTTTCACCAATGGACGCATTGAAGGAAGAGACGCGCATGTTCACTCTGAAAAGATGCCTGTGGAGATGAAGAGTCATCTCCAAAGGGTGTGATTTCCTCTTTAAATAGGAGACTTGTTTTCATTCAAAACACATCTCTCAACTCTCTCTGTTTTCTTTCTTACAAGCATCATCAGAAACAAAACCAGTGTGTTCTTGGTTGGATCAAGGTCGTACAAGCTTTGAATCCAACAACTGTTGTGGGGCTTCAAGTATCCTGACGGCAATATTCAATTGACCTGTTTGTACTCGCCAATTCAATTGGGAAAGGGTCGAATAATTGTCGAAAGGAATCTTTCATAAGAGCCTTGAACCCTAATTCAACATTCTTTTCTTCACCCTGTTTTACTGCCAATTTTCTAACAATTTTCGACAATTATTCTCGACATGGAGGGTGAATCTTCAATGGATGCTGCGCAATCACTGCAAGTCATGAATCATACTTTTAATAGGTTAGAACGATTTTAAGGAGAGGGTTTTACTCGCTGGCAGGAGACTCTCAAATTCAATCTTATGTTTCTGAAACTTTGGTACATTCTGGAAGATGGGTTAGAGGCCATTCCTGTTTCTACTGACAAGGACGATGAGGAATTGAAGAGAAGGCGAAAGAAGCGTGAAGAAGATGATTTCATGTGCCGAGGTCACATTCTGAATGCTTTGGGGTTGAACGTTTATAATGCTCATCGTACTTATGGAACTGTGAAGGAACTATGGACTTCACTGGAGAACAAATACAAGATTTCTGAGTCTAGTAACAAAAAGTTCCTGATTTGCAACTTTATGGATTGGAAAATGGTTGACAGTAAGTCTATCATTGCCCAGGTCAGTGATCTTTTGCTTATTTTTAATCATCTTAAAGATGCTGGTATTGATCTTGTAAGTTCATTCATTGTTGGGGTTATTATTTCTCGTCTCCCCCATCATGGAATAGTTACAAGAAGAAACTTAAGCATGCTGAAACTGACTATGACTTGGAAGGCTTGCAGCGTCATCTTCGCATTGAAGAAGATGCTCGTAAGCGTGAGATTAATGATAGTCAGCAAACTGAAAATCATTCTAAGAATAATCATGTGCAAGAATCGAAAACTTCAAATTCTTTGAAAGTTCAGAATGATTCTCAGTTTAAGAAGAAAGATCCAAACAAGAATGGTAAGAAGAAGGGCCCTTGCTACTTTTGTAAGAGACCCGGCCATATTTCTTGTGACTGTCGTCAAAAGAAGAAACAAATGAATAAGGAAGCAAATATGGTCGATGATTCTAAACTTGTCATTGTTGTGCAAGAGGCCAATACTGTTGCAGATCATGGAAGTGGATGGTGGTACGATACTGGTGCAACCATTCATATCTGTAAAGACCGAAATCTTTACAAGACATATGAGCCTATCATCGGAGAAGATGTGATTTCTGCAAATCGTCTTCCTAGTAAAGTACATGGCAAAGGCACTATTGAACTCAAGTTTACTTGTGGAAAGATTGTTACCCTTACCAATGTATTACATGTCCCAGATATATGTAAAAACCTTGTTTCTGGAGTCCTTGTTAACAAGGCAGGTTTCGAGGTTAAGTTTGGATCTGATAAGTTTGTACTGTCCAAAAACGGAAAGTTTGTTGGACAAGGATACACTTGTAACGGAATGGTTAAACTTAATTTAATAAATAATGGTTCTGCTTATATTGTTGACTCTATTGATTTATGGCATGCTAGATTAAGACATGTTAATTATGGTTCTCTTAGAAACATGAACAAATTAGGATTAATTTCCAATTGTAATTTTGATAATGTTTCTAAGTGTGAAATATGTGTGCAAGCAAAGATAACTAGGATATCCTTTAAATCTGTTGTAAGAAATTCTTCCTTACTTGAACTAGTGCATAGTGATGTTGGTGATTTAAAAAATCATGTTACTCGTGGTGGAAACAAATATTATGTCCCTTTTATTGAGGATAGTACTAGATATGCCTATACTTACTTGATGAAATCTAAGGATGAAGTCTTTGATAAATTTAGAATTTACAAAGCCGAAGTAGAAACACAATTAGAACAGAAGATTAAAGTGTTACGTTCTGATCGTGGTGGTGAATATTATCCTACTGAATTTACTGTATTTTGTCAAGAGCATGGTTTAATACATGAATTTACTGCACCATATACACCTCAACAAAATGGTATTGCTGAAAGAAAGAATAGGACTTTGATTGACATGGTTAATGCTATGCTTATTAGTTCTGGTTTGCCTAATTCTTTGTGGGGTGAAGCCATGTTATCTGCATGCTATATTTTGAATAGAGTACCTTTGAAAAAGAAAGATGTTTCCCCTTATGAATTATGGTTTAAGAGAAAACCTAATTTGAAAAGACTAAAAACATGGGGTTGTCTAGCGTATGTTGGAAAACTTGAACCTAAAAGACCAAAGTTAGGAAATAAAGCTTATAAATGTGCTTTTGTAGGATACTCGCTTAATAGTATCACTTACAGATGTTTAATCCTTGACACTTTTGAGATTATAGAATCTGTAGATGTAGAATTTTTTGAAAACATGACAAGGACAAGTTCTCAGACACTACCCACTGAAAACTCATTGTTACCAAGTCTAGAACCAATGGAGACTGATAACAATGATGAACCTTCCTCTTCGACACAAAACAATGATATCTCAGTTTCTACTGAAAATATTGAACCTAGAAGAAGTAAGAGAGGAAGAATAAAGAAAAGGCCTGACTCAGATTTTAAATATTACCTTGTAGAGGGTGATAAGAATGAAATTCTTAGCACTACCGTGTATAATATGCATGATGAAGGTGATCCTAAAACCTATGCTGAGGCAATACACTCCAGAGATGCTTATTTCTGGAAAGAAGCTATCAATGATGAAAAGCATTCCCATGTGACAAATGGAACTTGGATATACTGTGATTTACCTCCTGGTGCTAAGGCAATAGGATGTAAATGGATATTCAAGAGAAAGTTGAATGATGATGGTACCATTGATAAATTTAAGGCCAGATTGGTTGCTAAGGGTTACAAACAACAACATGGTATTGATTACTTTGATACATATGCAGATGTTGCACGAATCACATCTATTCGTTGCTTGATTGCACTAGCTTCTATTCATAAGCTAGTTGTACATCAAATGGATGTCAAAACCGCTTTTCTAAATGGTGATTTAGAAGAAGAGATATATATGGAACAACCTGAAGGTTTCATATTACCAGGCCAAGAGAAGAAAGTGTGTAAACTAGTGAAATCTCTTTACGGCTTGAAGCAAGCTCCCATGCAATGGCATGAGAAGTTCGACAAAGTTGCTTTGTCATATGGTTTTGTAGTGAATGATGTTGATAAATGTATCTATAGTAAACAAGATAAATCTGAGTGCGTGATTCTATGTTTGTATGTTGATGACATGCTTATTTTTGGATCTGACTTGTCTATTGTGGAACAAACTAAGAAATTCCTTAGTTCAAACTTTGACATGAAAGATCTAGGGGAGGCTGATGTAATATTAGGAATTAAAATCCTAAGAAAGGGAGATGAATTGGTCTTAATCCAATCTCATTACATTGAGAAATTTCTCAAGAAATATGGTCATTTTGATGACAAACCAGCACCTAGCCCTCTAGATCCTAGTGTGAAGTTAATGAAGAACACTGATAGAGCTCATAAACAAATTGAGTATTCCAGTGTTGTTGGCATTTTTATGTATGCTATGCATTGCAAAAGACCGGACATAGCCCAAGCAGTGGGAGTGCTATGTCGTTTCTCAAGTAACCCTGGAATTGAACATTGGAAAGCAATTTCAAGAGTGTTGGCTTACTTGAAGGGAACCATAAATTATGGTTTACACTTCCAGAGATATCCCGCTGTATTAGAAGGATACAATGATGCGAACTAGAACAATGTAGAATCCAAATCCAAATCTACCAGTTGATGGATATTTACATTGGGAGGTGCTGCTGTGTCTTGGAGTTCCAAGAAGCAGACCTGCATTTCTGATTCAACAATGTTGTCAGAATTGATTGCACTTACAGATGCATGTAAGGAGGCAGAATGGCTTAGAAATTTACTAGTAGAAATCCCATTATGGATGAAGCCAAATCCTTCTGTTATGATTAACTGTGACAATCAGGCTACGATCTATAAGGTCCTAAACAAAACTTATAATGGAAAGTCAAGACATGCTAGTCTTAGACATCAGATTGTCATACAATTACTCAAAAGGGGAGTAGTTGCAGTTACCTATATTGAATCGAAAAAGAACTTGGCAGACCCTTTCACAAAGTGTCTACCAAAGGATGTGCATTCAATAAAGTGTAAGGAGATGGGACTCAGGTCTGTGAAAGAAGTTTGATCGCCAATAACGGAAACCCAACTTATGTTATATTTTGAAAAAGATAAACTTAAGTTCAATGTGGTACTAACAAGTTATTGCAGTGGTTATGGTACACTAAACTAAAAATTTCCCATTATCCTTCTAGTGTAGTGATTCTGCATGATCTTAGGGATGGATGAAAATCCTTAATAAGTCTAACCCTTATCACAAGGTGTCTCGCAGAAACACCTTCGAGACTTACCTATATGAGTATATGGAAATCAGGCCGTTTCCTATGAGAATAAGACCGTTCTCAGAAAAGGACTCATGAATCCAGGAGAAAGCACAGGGCCATTAATATGCAAGCTATGAAGCACACTACTTCCTGAAATCAATATGTGTGGAGGTTCCGGCTTTATCACAAGGGGTACTTGGTTCAAGATAAAATTCACCATAGGACCTCGACGAAGCTTTGAATATCTTACACTAAGTGGAGGTTCAAACCCAAAAGGTACCTATCATTTATGTATTGGTTTCCACGATGATGCTTTGTCTCAACTTAGCTTGAACTACGTTGGCTTGATCCCACTCAGGTACGTAGGCAGTCACTTAGGTGATGCAGCCACTCCAATTTTAAAACCTTTTTTATTCTTTATTTTGGTTTTTTGAAAATAAGGGGAGAATGTTGGATGTTTTCAACAAACCCTTGAATTGAAGGCATTTAGACAGCTTCCGCGGTTCGACCTGAAAAGATGAACAGAAAACCTGAACAGAAAACTCGTTTCACCAATGGACGCATTGAAGGAAGAAACACGCCTGTTCACTCTGAAAAGATGCCTGTGGAGATGAAGAGTCATCTCCAAAGGGTGTGATTTCCTCTTTAAATAGGAGAATTGTTTTCATTCAAAACACATCCCTCAACTCTCTCTGTTTTCTTTCTTACAAGCATCATCAGAAACAATGTGTTCTTGGTTGGATCAAGGTCGTACAAGCTTTGAATCCAACAACTGTTGTGGGTCTTCAAGTATCCTGACGGCAATATTCAATTGACCTGTTTGCACTCGCCAATTCAATTGGGAAAGGGTTAAATAATTATCGAAAAAAATCTTTCATAAGAGCCTTGAACCCTAATTCAACATTCTTTTCTTCACCCTATTTTACTGCCAATTTTCCAACAGAGAATTTAAGTCAAATTAAGTATAAGAATCTCAATTAAACGGACGCTTAAAACCAAGAATCAGTACAGTTTAGATACTAATCAATACATGAGAGGTGACACCATTATCAATTTCAGTATAACAAAACAAGCATAGAGCTAAACCATAAAGATACCCGCAGCTAAACAAAATGGGGGAGAGACTGCATGCCCGTACAACATATACATCTCAACAAATGAGCATCGAGTTGAATTCCGGTTCCCAGCCCCCTCATAAGTGTTATTGAACGAGTCAGGATCATAACCCCGCCTAGGTCTGAAAAGTTGATGTTGCCAATACCACCTTCTTCACTAAGAGTTGAAACCCCCACTATAACAGATCCTCTTGATAAGAGTCTTCTGTCACTCTTCCATCACCAACTATCGGTCGCATAACACCAGCCTCAGATCCACATTGTGCAACCTGCAATAATATTTAATAGAGATAGAAGATGATGGGCATGCAACAATATGATAAGTTGAAATTAAGACTCTGAGTGAGAGAATCTAGGCCAAGGTGTTTTGAAGAGAAGTGATATATGAAGGATTGTTGTGATGTTTCTATCCACTCCAATTCGTTCTTTAACATATAAAAAAATTTTCTTGATCTTGATGCACAATTTAATTCCTAAGGAACCACTCTAGTATCTTCTGCACTCAATTACGTCTTTTACACTGACTACATAGCCATCTCATATACTTACATCTAATTACTGATAACATTAGACTTGTTTTTGTAAAAAAAAATGTAAGATGTAAAACAGATGATTAAAATATGGGTCTTGATATGTATCAAATACTACACATACCACCAGAGAAGTGACTAGCTGTCTAGATCCTTGAAGTCTTGTCATGAAATGCAAGCAGCACAAACTTATCAAATCATACTTATCCATGTACTATAATTAAGAAGGCTATTATTGGGGCGTCACGTTCCATTAGAGTGGCGTCACCTAATAGGACAAAAACGGGTCACCCAGAAGTAATATCGAAAACCCCTTATATATCTCAAATAAGTTTGTAATGACCGAACAACCCTTAATTTTAATTTTAATTTAATTAGATGATAATTAATTTTTACGGTTGGATTCCAACCCAAACCTGGACGTAAAACCTGTTTCTACGGTTGGAATCAATCCAAACTTGGACGTAAATTCAATGTTTACGGTCGGAATTAAAAGGAACCTGGACGTAAAACTAAAAGGAACCTGGACGTAAACCCATTTTACTAAAAGGAACTTGGACGTAAATTCGTTTTTGTAAAGTAAAAACTTGGACGTAAACCCATTTTACAAAAACCTAGACGTGAATTACAAAAACCTTATCCATTTTACAAAAACCTGGACGTAAATTATAAAATTTACGGTTGGAATTAATCCAAACCTGGCCGTAAGTTCTTCATAAACTAAAATTACGGCTAGAAAAGCAGTACCGAACCTAGATGTAACACTAGCAAAAACGTACTGGAACCCTAATTTTACTTCAATTTCATTCAATCTAACCTATTCTAAACACAAAAACGAGTAAACAAAGATGGGTTTGTTTGATTATTACCTAACATACACCATGGGTTGTTGTTGAGGAGTTTGAAATTCTGATTCTTCAGTTGCTTGAATCGGTTGTAGTTGAATTAGGATAGAAAAATTAGGTTTTTAAGTTTTTATTTTAGTTAAAGGGTAATCTAGACATTTTGTATTTGTGTTAGGATATCCCATCACCACTTTTTTGGACACTAAGAATCCAAGTGAAGCCCCTCTATCGGAGTGTGACGCCCCAATAATAAATCATGTATTTTTCAAAACAAATGACTGGCAATATCTCATGATCAATGTGCATCGATCTAAATCTTATCATCTACCAGATTCAAGCAGGTTTATCTAATTTACATGTCCAAGTCATCATGAGCTTCCTATACAAATATAGGTCACCGAATACGGCTAGTCAAAGAATACTCTACAACCGTTAGATCGCATAACAGACTTGTTTACAAGTGAACCCTAAATCCAAGGGGAGAATCTCCGTCTCTTATCCCTTATAAGTAGCATAATTTTTTTTTCCAAATGGATCCAAACTGGTGCGCCTCCATCTTCTATCTACTAAGAACCAAACCCTAAATACTCCTCCTTCATCCATCAGCTGCAACAAAAACATGGCAGAAACAACAAGCATCACCACCACCAACAACAAGCATCATGATTTCTCCTCTCAAAATGATAATTTATCTTCGCTAGAACATGTAATTCTCCTTTTTAGTTTTGTTTTAAAGAGCAGCTGCTGGTGTTTTGCTCCTCCTGAACATGCTATTATCAAGTTTCCTTTTTCGGATCAGCATCATGATTGTCTATATCAGGTCTAGCACAAGAAGTGATCTGCAGCTAGTTTAATAATTTTTATGTATGTGAACCAATTTCCCCAATAAATAAATAAAAATTATACGAAATTCTGTCGATTCCAGTAATTTTGTTGTTGTTTGTTCTAATCTATATGTATTCTCTTGTTAAGACTCAAATTTTTGAGATTACTAATCCATCTTAACTAGTTTCAATTTGTTATCAGAGTTAGTGGATGACCGTGAATGTGCGAAGTTGCATCAGGACTAGTCTTGTTTCAGTTTATAGTTCTCTACTCTAATCAGCCAGTGCCTTCACGAAAAGAACAATGTGAAATCAAGTTGAAAACTTGAATTATCTATCATGAATTCATCATACATGGGTCATTGAAATTCTCAAGTTTCATAATCCAAACATAAAGAAGAATACAAAGTCTCTGAATTATCTATCTGAACTCCTCTGAATCTTCTGAATTGCATTATAAGAAGTACCAATTAATATAACATCTGCTTCACTTAAGAACCAACGAAACAAAAAATCCAAGATCAAGTATGTGCATGAAATCTAAAGTTCTTATTTAACTCAATTAACATCTCGTAAATGTAAAAGAAATCTAACAGACATTGTAATCAAGCAGAGCTACCCCAAAATGGAGAATTCAGATCAAACAGACATTGTAATCTAGAAACACTAAGTCTTGCATATTTAAATTATTAATGAAATATGAAGTACAAAATCATTAACCTGCAATTGAATCTTACAAAACTCGGAACATTTCAGATCGAAATTCAATAAGACTACAACTTCTATACATATTTGTTCGAGCATAATTTTTGACTAAGTTGATCTAAAAGTTGCTGCTTCCTGAAACATCTTTTAAGAGATTTGGAAGATTCTCCTTCATGAAAAAAAGAAATCTAAGATCGTATCCGACTTGTTTCTGAGAGGAAAAATTATAGTGCTGATCGATTCTAAGTAGATATCAGGAGGATGTTCCCAGTAATCCATTTCCCAATCAGAACAGACCTGAATCTGGATTATTTTTGAGATTCAAAACCAGAGATAAACGAAAGACGGCGAAGATGTAGATAGAGAGAGCATAGCTACTAGTTAGTTTATAAACGAACCCTAAAGTATGCCCCTTATCCTTATCAAGGGTATGAACTTCCATGTAGCATTATAAGAAGCCCACACAATCAGCCCACTTTGCATCTACAGTGACAATGGTCCAGATAATAATGGTGGTTGCATTTTCTTTGAGCAGAGAGTTATTGTCATACAAGGCATAGCTGGTTGCACGTACTAATGGTGGGGATAAAAATGGCGGCTTTGCTCCAAGTAGAAATTCTTGGAAGAGAGGGCAAGCCGCACTGTTTAGAGGTTGCAACGAGGTATGATGGACTACGGAGAACCAGGCTTCTACTATGACACATGAAAGCATGCATAAACGAAATAAAATCAAGCGTGATAACCATTGCATGAAAGGGGTGATCGACTCACTATTTGGCTTTCTCTTACCGTTGCTTGACGTTCTG
Source organism: Papaver armeniacum (assembly GCA_023531295.1). Lineage (NCBI taxonomy): Eukaryota > Viridiplantae > Streptophyta > Magnoliopsida > Ranunculales > Papaveraceae > Papaver > Papaver armeniacum. Next base: position 66,892 of record JAJJWW010000088.1, read on the forward strand.
TCTATACAAATTAAGTGATCACCATCTGTCGTCTAAGAGACTTGGTAACCACAAAGCTTTCTAATGTGCCAAGAGGCAGTCAGTGTTGTTATGATTCTTTTGACTGTTTGGATGGTTTGACCACTTTAGTCAACTGTATGTTAACCAATTACCAACAAATAAATAAAATTATTTATTCTTCCTTGCAAGTTTTTCTTCTTCTTCTTATTCTTTATTTTATTCATGAAAGTGTAATCTGAATGAAGTAAAAGGATACCGAAATCCAATTTCAATATGTTACCTATAGAAAATGAACTGTTATTGAGTTTGATGCATCAATACAACAGCACCAGAATTTTCCTCCGGTATAATTCATCCGTTGACACCAGCAATGTGTTTGGAAAATTTAGTCGGATGTGGCATGTTTTCATCTCATCGTGGCTCATTAAGACAAACACCACACCACCAATGGGTGAGAACAGATGATGTCCTATTAAGACCTTAAACTGTGGAGTAAATGATAATCCATCATATGATTATGGTCCTATAAGACCTTAAAATGTGGGGTAAATGATATGTATCTGGTTGTGCAATTTGATAACCTCTATGGTCTTTTGCTTCTGCATGAGCATCAGACTGAAATTCCTGCAGTTAAATCCAATCGTGCCAAGAGCTGTACAATATCGTTATTTGACCGTTTGGGGTGGTTTGACTACTTTAGTCAACAGTTAAAACTTGGTCAGATCCATACCTTTAAATCTCTTCATCACAGCCGTCCGTAACTAGGTTTTGTTATAAGGGAACAAACCCTTAATTTGACAGCTGATCCTATAACCCTTATAAGTGGCAGTATAGGTGAACCTAAACTGTGCCTCCCATTCTCTTTGTGTAGAGAAGGATAGAAGCCCTAAAAAAGAAAACAGATCTGCAACTACAAAATCATGGAAAGAAGAAGAGGTGGTGGTGGTAATTCAATGGCATCAACAACAAGCAGCAACATGATTTATCCTTTCAATATCTCAATTTTACATTTTTGTTCTTAGGTACTTCTTTTCTGTCAATTTGATCTACTCATATGGTTGGAGATTTTCCTGTATTCCTTTTTTGTAGTGTTAATGAGTGACTGAATCTACTAGTTTAATCATTTGTATTCCTTTTGTTTCTTCATGTCCATAGTTTAGTTTTATGTATTTCAAAAATTAATTGTAATGTGGTGGAGAAGTTCTGTCATTACCAGTTATTCTTCTTTGTTTTTTTGGTCTTGAAATGTAATCTGGATGCAGTAAAATCATACCTAGCTAGCTATCCAATCCAATTTCAGTATTTTACCTATGTTATTGAGTTCCATGCCGAAAATAGATGCACATATAATTCAATACAGCACCACAAGAATTTTCCTCCGGTATCGCTTGCCGGAAACATCCTTTGACACCAGCAATGTGTGAAAAGTTTAGTCGGATGTGGCCAGCTTTCATCGCTTCGTGGTTTAAAAAGGGTATTTGATTTAGATGCTCACTCATAAGACAACACCACACCACCAATGGGTGAGAATGTGGTCACCAGATGATGGCATAGAAGCAATGTAGAAGCATGAAATGGTACCATCAAATCGAAACACTAGTCTCCCAGCACAACACCTTAAAACTAAGAGAAATTCATGGTTGAATCTATTGCAGATGCCACAGCTGACCAGCCTGAGCAAATTTTATTTTCTTCGCTAGTTGGATGTGGGATAATATTAGTCTCTGCTTCATACAGATGGGGTGAAGTTGGATGAAGTAAATAATGTATTGCAGATGCCACAGCTTACCATCCTGAGCAAAAATCACCAGCAGGAATGTAGAAAGATCTAAGGATTCCTTTGCCATCGAGTCTAAATAGAGTGAGACGAAGGAAAAAGCCTTTTTCATTTGAAGTTTTTTGCATTGTCAACCACGCTGGATTATCAGAAAAGTGCCAATGAGCAGTATACAGAAAGGTGGTAACATGATGCTGTCACCGTAAGACTGCTTAATGCTTGCTTCTAGCAGCAACAAAGAACAAAATCTCAATCAAACGGACGCTTAAAACCAGGAATCAGTACAGTTCATACATGGCCCGTACAGAATATACATCTCAGCAAATGAGCATCGAGTTGAATTCCCGTTCCCCGTTAATTTCTTGCAAACACAACCCCTCATAAGTGTTATTGAATGAGTCAGGATCATAACCATGCCTAGGTCTGAAAGGTTGATGTTGCCAATACCACCTTCTTCACTAAGAGTTGAAACCCCCACTATAACAGGTCCTCTTGATAAGAGCCTTCTGTTACTCTTCCATCACCAACTATCGGTCGCATAACACCAGCCTCAGATCCACATTCTGCAACAGTGCAACCTGCAATATTCTACATAGAACACAAGCGAGGAAAAGTTATTGATATCTTCATCAAAGCAATATTGCAAAGCGCTCGCGAGGTAAATAGAGAAAACATGTTCACCAACAATCATATTTAACAGAGATAGAAGATTATGGGTATGCAACAATATGATAAGTTGAGATTAATGGTCAAGAGTTCCAAGTATTCTAAGACAGACTCTCAGTTAGTGACCCAAGGAGTTTTGAAGAGAAGTAAGATATGAAGGATTGTTGTGATGTTTCTATCCACTCCAATTCATTCTTTAACATAATAAAAAAATCTCTTGATCTTGATGCACATTTCAATTCTTAAGGAACCAACCATACCAAGATTTTCTGCACTCAATAACTTCTTTTACACCAATTAGTCTAGATCCTTGAAGTATTGTCATGAAATGCAAGCAACTCAAACTTATCAAATCATACTTATCCATGTACTATAATTAAGGCAAACATGTATTTTTGCAAACAAATGACTAGCAATGTCTCATGCTCAATGCGCATCTCAATCTTATCATCTACAATCTACCAAATTCAAACAGGTTTATCTAAATTTTTAAGAGTCACATGGATATTAAACTCACCACTAGTGAGAAATCTGAACAAGTCTTTAATAGTGATTAATTAGAATCAACCTGGCCAAGTAAAGGGTCAGTTAGTGAGGGTAAAAAACGGTCACACAACCACATTATGACCCAGGAGAACTATTTGTTAATGGCTCTGTAAATGTAAGTGCAATCTACTAGCGCGGTCAAACTTTACAATGTTGCTAAACCAAAAAACAGAACCATTACTTCTAATGACAGTGCCATGGATTTTGATTTTATATACCTTGATTAGGAGGTGGAGGTGGCACTGTGGCAGTGGCGCCCAAACCGAGTGGTGGTAATGAGTCCCTCGCTTATTGCTTGCGAAACAACCTCTAGGAGAACTCTTTTTAGGAGGAAACCTAGGCCCTGAGTAAACCCAATTACAAATGTCAGTAATGAGACAACAAATGAGCATTCCTATGAAGGGGCTGTCAGGTGATAGCATACACAAAAAAATACAAAAATTAGAGATACAATCAACCTAGTTCAGTTAAAGAATTTGTATCTAATAATCCCTGATGCTGCAGCAAGACCAAAGGGATGGCATATCAAGGGGATGATTGTTGTATCTTTGCCAAATAGTCTTTTAAGCATGCTACTGAATTTAATCTTGAACAGTAGAATGTGGTTAATAGACTCGGTCACTCAAACCGGCCTTCGATTTGCATAAGACTTGGAAGTCAGGTAAGCAGCAACAACATTTTTATTATTGATGAATTGACAATTAGGATAACAAGAATGGTGCTGCCATTCACAACATTTTTATAACAAGTACAAAAAACACATATGGAAAACATAAATTCTACTGATTAGCTTTGAGATCGCATGTCGTTTGAAGGACTAAATAACAGAAATATTTAGCAACTATGGAAAACATAAATTCTTATTTTAATTTCATTACTTCAGACTTATGATGTAGATTCAAACCATGTTTTTATATATTTTGAGATAAGAACCAAAATAGAAATCTATCCTCTGATCAAAAGAACATCAATATCTAAGATATCAGCACCATGTGTAACCCATTTCTTCCCGCAACTCTTTCATTATTTTTGTTTCATCAGATCCTTGAATTTTTTGAGAAAGGAGAAGACAACAGGCTGCAAGGAACTACGTTTCGTAGAGAGGAGATATCATCATGCTGAAGTGTTTTATTGTTGGTGTTGATCATCACATCACAAGCCATGATCTGATCTGGTGTTGTTTTGGAGGCGGCGTTAAAAATTGGAAGAGAGTGAGATACTTGGAGGCAGTAAGAATGAGGACCAATAAACTTATAAAACCCTAACAGATGCTTATATTGTAGAACTACAGATAAGTGAACTGGCCTAGCCTTACACTTTGGTTACATCAGGCAAATTTGTGGGGTAAATTGTGCGGATTTTGGATTCGGAAGACATATTGGAGTCATAGTAGGAATTTCTAGGTCTAAATGCAGACTTTTGATTTTTGGTCATGAGCTAAATTTTGGATTAGAGTACTAGTTTTCGAGTTACATAGACAAATATTTTGTTGAAGTGCTTATTTTCGGTCGTGATGGATTACATGATAATTCTGAGTCCCACTTTTAAGGTCAGAACTTTCCAGTTCACAAATGATTTTAAGAAGAAAAAACATAAATCAAACACCACGTAAAAGAAGAACGCACAATTGGGGATACTTATATTAACCGGGGATATAGGAAAAAGACAAAAACGGGATTTAAATAGTAAATCAGGGTCACCATATATCCATGTATTTCACTAATTCCTTATCTACCCCTCAGGTTTAGTGATTAATAATAATTAGTTATGTTAATTGATTAGTTTGAAAATGATTTATAGAAATCTTTATCATTTTGGAGAGATTAGTAGTATGAATGTTGGGTTCAAAATTTTTGGTTCAGATGAGTGACCATAGTAACCAAACAGATGTCTCTGAGTCTTCATGTTAGCAACAAATATGTCTTTTATGTTGAATCTTCTCCAAATATGATACGTTGACAGATTCTTGGATCAGTATTGGAGGAGATTTCTGTCTTATGCAGTCAAAGCAAGAGTATATTCTAACAACCCTGTTCTATGCGAAACAATGGTCCAGGAAACTGTTCATTATCCTAGAGATTTTGGTCATTCTTTGGCTACAAGATCTGGTTGCGGACGTAAGTAACTTGTTGGAGAATGTTATTCTAAATATGATACAGATGAAGGAAAGATTAGTGTGTGATGATTATCGAAGCAGGGTGATGGAATTAATTCTTACTACTGTCATACCTAAGTTAGGAATCAAAAATGAAGATATGGGTTTTGTATTTGATCGAGGAAAAGCTGCAAAGGTATCATATGGTGCAACAAAGTTGAACAACATTTCTTACTTATTGCGTCTTAGGATCTCTAAGGATACAAGTTTTGTTTTTGATCGTGGAAAGTCAGCTGGATGTTATACGAGGGTACAAGAGTATTAAGACGTTCTCGTCCGGAGCCGAGAAATCTTTCAACCGGGGGTGATTGATGCAGGGGAATATTGTCCTTCTTTAGGGATATTGTCTAATTAGGAATGTCTTATGATTTTAGGGACATTTTTAGTTGTTTCCGTATTTAGTTTATGGTTTCTTTCTGTAAGGGTCATCTTTCTAGTATAAATAGACTATTAGGTTTTCATTAGGTGGCAGACTTTGAATATATATTTTCTTAAGCTTTAATCTGCGGATTATAGAAGACTAATGTGTTTTTAACCTAGACTCAATTATCTACGTTCTTATTGTTATCAATCCTATGTTCAATCCAATGATCTTTGTTCTATTTGCCCTAGTTTATTGTTCTGATTTCTAGAACTGCATCACCCATCCTTCACCTCCACAATCATTTGGCCTCTGCAATTATCAACATTTCTGCACAAACATAGCTTCTAGTTTTTCTTCAATGAAAATAAGCTTCCAAGTATGGAGATCCATCATGAGTCATTGATAATACATTCTTAGGAAGGACCGTGGTTCACACCGATTAAAGTTTGTCTGCAAAAGACTTTATGGTTGATCGTCAATGTCATCCCCAGCTGATCTAGGTACCTAATCAAGCCAATAAAATGAGTTATGTACTAAGAGCCTAGCTATTGTCAGACGAGCAGCATAAACAGACAAAGCATTTCACAACAGAAGCTATTAAAAGATGTATGATATAGACGGTTGCAGAACTATGTGAAAGACTTCCTGATGCAAATGTAAGAAAAGTAAAAAACATACAACAAAGGGTTTCATTTTGAGTTAGTTCCGGAAGCAGTCGGATGAAGTTTTAAAACAAAGGTTACTTCGAAGAAGCAAACCGCATCATACGTATTCAAATATTAAGATATAAATGGACGTCAAAGCCTTAGTCTTCATGCATATTCATAGGAGTCTCCTGAGTTTCTGTTGATACGGAATATTTGATATGTGAGCTCAATTATAATTTATCAATACCCTAAAAGGATTCTTCAATGCAATCTAGTCTTCTCTGGAATACGTACAATGCAGACAACTACATCCTTGCGTATAAACACGCATATTTTGACTCTTAATCAAGAGTTAGAGAATCAACAAGGGTTAAGTGGAAAAATGCCCCAATTTGGACCACCTAGTTGTGAAAATGCCCCGGACGTTAGGCAAAAGATCAAAATGCCCCAGTCCGTTAGTTTTACCTATTGTTGATGGTGGTTTTTAGACAAGGGGTAAAATCGTAAAACCCCATGACCTAGTGTTACCCGCAACACATTAACTAAGAGCATTTAACTCAGATGTAAATAATTAATAGGGGTATTTTTTCAAAATACCAGATTAGGGTTTTTCAACACAGAACCCTAATCCCAAACCAAGCCGCATACTGCGCACCATGGCAACCATGCCAAACCAAGCCGCACTCTGCGCACCATGGCAGCAATGCCAAACCAAGCCGCACTCTGCGCACCATGGCAGCAATGCCAAACCAAGCCGCACTCTGCGCACCATGGCGTCCATGCCAAACCAAGCCGCACTCTGCGCACCATGGCAAGAATGCCGAACCAAGCCGCACTCGCGCACCATGGCAAGCAATGCCGAACCAAGCCGCACTCTGCGCACCATGGCAACCATGCCAAACCAAGCCGCACTCGCGCACCATGGCACAATGCCAAACCAAGCCGCACTCGCGCACCATGGCAGCAATGCCAAACCAAGCCGCACTCTGCGCACCATGGCAGCAATGCCAAACCAAGCCGCACTCTGCGCACCATGGCAACCATGCCAAACCAAGCCGCACCCTGCGCACCATGGCATCAAGCCATATTTCCAAGCCGCTATGCCTTGGGCCCACGCCAAATATAGCGCCCTAGGTTTGCAAGACTTGCAACTAGGTCAACATGGCCGCACGTGCCATTGGCACATGCCAAAACGTGTCGCAGGCCATATTTCCAAGCCGCTATGCCTTGGGCCCACGCCAAACATAGCGCCCTAGGTTTGAAAGACTTGCAACTAGGTCAACATGGCCGCATGTTCCATTGGCACATGCCAAAACGTGTCGCAGGCCATATTTCCAAGCCGCTATGCTTTGGGCCCACGCCAAACATAGCGCCCTAGGTTTGCAAGACTTGCAACTAGGTCAACACGGCCGCACGTGCCATTGGCACATGCCAACATGTGCCGCAAGCCATATTTCTAAGCCGCTATGCCTTGGGCCCACGCCAAACATAACGCCCTAGGTTTGCAAGACTTGCAACTAGGTCAACATGGCCGCACGTGCCATTGGCAAATGCCAACACGTGTCGCAAGCCATATTTCCGAGCCGCTATGCCTTTGGCCCACGCCAAATATAGCACCCTAGGCTTGCAAGACTTGCAACTAGGTCAACATGGCCGCACGTGCCATTGGCACATGCCAAAACGTGTCGCAGGCCATATTTCCAAGCCGCTATGCCTTGGGCCCACGCCAAACATAGCGCCCTAGGTTTGCAAGACTTGCAACTAGGTCAACATGGCCGCACGTGCCATTGGCACATCCCAACACGTGTCGCAAGCCATATTTTCGAGCCGCTATGCCTTCGGCCCACGCCAAATATAGCACCCTAGGCTTGCAAGACTTGCAACTAGGTCAACATGGCCGCACGTGCCATTGGCACATGCCAAAACGTGTCGCAGGCCATATTTCCAAGCCGCTATGCCTTGGGCCCACGCCAAACATAGCGCCCTAGGTTTGCAAGACTTGCAACTAGGTCAACATGGCCGCACGTGCCATTGGAACATGCCAAAACGTGTCGCAGGCCATATTTCCAAGCCGCTATGCCTTGGGCCCACGCCAAACATAGCGCCCTAGGTTTGCAAGACTTGCAACTAGGTCAACATGGCCGTACGTGCCATTGGCACATGCCAACATGTGCCGCAAGCCATATTTCTAAGCCGCTATGCCTTTGGGCCCACGCCAAACATAGCGCCCTAGGTTTGCAAGACTTGCAACTAGGTCAACTTGGCCGCACGTGCCATTGGCACATGCCAAACACACACGCTGGTAGCCTAACTTGCAAACCGTGCAACCTACCACCAAGGCATTTCGCACATGCCATTGGCACATGCCAAACACACACGCTGGTAGCCTAACTTGCAAACCGTGCAACCTACCACCAAGGCATTCCGCACATGCCACACGCGCCACTAGCAGCGCCACTTGCACTCAAGATGCAACCAACACTCGAGACATCAACACAAACTGGGGGATGTTTCTTTAGGGTTTTGGTTTGGCGGTCACAGCATGCAGCCACTAGTACAAATGTTGGCTTTGGTGACAGTTCAAAATTCACAACCATGACAGTTGAGGAACGAACTGTCACAAAAGAGTTATATCTGCGAAATAGGTAACAGTTTTATAACAAAACTCACACAAATAATAGTGAAGAACCATGAAAGTTTTGAAACTGTTACTGAATAAGCATATGATGACAGTTCCTGTAAACAAAGGTTGTCGTATATTGGTGTATAATAATAGTTTATAAACTGTTACTGTTCTTAGGCTATGGTTACTGTTCTATAAAGGAACTGTTATGAAATAGTGAAGTTATAGATAACAGTTCTTTTATTCACCGACGCTTCCTTTTATAATAACAGTTTTGAACCCAAACTGCTATTATCCCTATAATCTACCTTCCGATATTGTTGGTTCGGGTCCTTAGCCATTGTTTATGAGTAGTGGGTCGTTTTGTGTGGGTTCGTCAGTTCTTAGATAGCGGCATGTTATTTGCTTGACACGTGTTACAGAAAAATAAAATGAAGGGGAACAACGAGGACACGTACACTGCTCTCTTTGATTAAGTTCGGGAAACGAGGGAAAGAGAAAAAGGATTTTCAGTTCCTCATAAGTTTAGATCTAGTTTTTAGTTTTGTATGCTTTTCTTTCTCAGAATTTATTCTTCCGGGATTGAGTGATTCGAACTACAAGTTGTAAAGATCTTTTAGCCTCAATCAAATCTAGGGTTGCATAGATCGAATTATGAGAACGAATCTATCGGTGATTTGCTGTAAAATAGGTTAATCCTGGTGGTGATAACTGTGATGCCGGAAAAGGTGGTGATTCGTGTTATCGCTTTAAAAATTTCTTTAGGGGAGGATGAGAATCAGAGAGAAGTCAAGAAGAAGAAATGGGTGACGGGGCAAGTATTTCTTCTACTTATTTAATTCTAGTTTTGTGAAATTTATCCCATGATTAATTGTTTTCCCTTATTTCATTTTCATAGTGTTTTAATCAAGGGATCCTTTAATCAAGTATGATTTCATCAAATCGGGTGACTGTGTCTCATATAATTAGTTCCTTTTGATCCTATAGGATTTTTTCTGGGTATTTGGGCTAAGAATGATGCCCAATTTTTAGCTGATGACGATTGGGTTGAAAAATGAGTTTTTTTATGGACTGATTTCTGCTTTGGCATCAAGATATTGTTGGTTTGGTCAATCATTAGAGATTAAGTAATGAAATTCGTGGATGACCTTAATTTAATCACGATATATTGTCTAGTGTTGGTGCTACTCTTTGATATGTCTTAAATCAATATGTTTTAAATGTATATATGTTCGCTTATCATTTCTCAAACATGTTTAATGTTCTTACTCTAACCGTGCTCTCTTTTCTTTCTTTATCTCGAATTTGACCTTAATTCAAAGGTTTATTTCTTAGCAATTGCATCTATAAATTATTAAAAATATTAGTTTATATTTGTTTTAGTGATATGAGGGAGGGTATGAATGATTCTTATTTGAATTGTTATCACTTGGACTTGGGTCATTGGGTGATTCTCCTCTTAAATTTTTACTGATGGGCTTAAACTTGCCACTGAATGAAATTCTATCGTCAAATTCAGACAACTAACTAGACTCATGCTCTAAGTCGGTGAAACGGAGGTTGGTCAATTGATCCTTCTGATGTGGTTATTATAAAAAAAAATTGTCTTGCGTAGTGGAGAACGTTGTCAGCTACAATCCAGAACATTGTTATACATGATTCATGTGAAGTTGATGTCCATCATTTAGGTCCTTGAGCGTTTCTGTTGAAACCCCTCAAACACTACTTTTCGTAGCGATTAGCAATGTGTCCCAAGGTTTAAACTTGCCTCAGAGCAATCCTAGTCATATACTTCACCCTTGAGTAGTTCCTTCCTTACTGTTATCTCTTTCTTCTCTCTCTTGTTTGTTGCTCAGAATTGGATCTTTGCTTATATGTACTGTTTTTGAGGGAATTTAGATCTTTGCCTATATGTAATGTTTTTGCAGGCATCTAAGTTGTGTGGGTTTAATTTAAGAAGTTGATTGTCTATTTAGCTAGTGTTCTTCGTTCTAATCTGTGTAGGGCAAATGTGTTTGCTTACTTTATCTTCCTATTTGCATAAAATTATATTATCGTGTTCAAATTTTTCCTCTGAACAATAAAGTTTGGCGCATAATCTAGGTTGCACTTGTTATGCAGAATATGGACAGGGACTTCATTGTTTAGTTTCTTTGTTCTAAACAGAAGGCCATTTAATTGGTATTAAGGTAGTCACTCGCATCCTTTTTGTGGTTTTCAGTTATTTTACCCCATTAATCTTTGCAGCATAAATTGCAGTTAAAGGATCTGTTAAAATCCTTGAGAGTTATTTCGTCCAATAAAGAATGGACAGGGAAACCTTTCCAGCATTGCTTATTTCATTCTTTCCATGGAGGAAAACATTCCAGTTTGACTGCTTTTCAGCCAAAATTATTGGGAACTATGATGTAAGCGAGTCGAACATGCCTCAAAGTTCAATTCTGTAAAGCAAGCCTGAACGCTCATGTGAATTAGGATGGACATATAAGTGATAGTGTGTTTCTTTTTTTTCTTACGTTTCCAGGAGTGTTTAGTATAACAATGGCTCAATATCATCTATATCTATTTTGTGTATGTGTTTGATTGTAAACTAAGATTGTGTTTCTAGTTTGATGAGCTGGTGGCTGATTAGTTGGTCGAATACTTTGTTACTTAAAACAATACAGGATCTATTGGACCAACTCCCAGGCGAAGGGGATGGTGCAATAAATACCATTAACAATCTTTGAAACTGCAACAAAACCTTGTGGCATGGAGGGAAACTTTTTGAAATTTTTTATTTAAAAAAAGGATTCTACCATGTCCCATTGTTCAGAAGGGAAACCTATCGAGGTACTTCCCTTATTTGGCTTTAATTATTTGCCTTTATATGTAGTATATTCAAGTAGGTGGGAATTCATAAAAAAATAATTTGAAAAGAAAACTTGCACTGTAACAATACAGGTGGTTCTAAAAAATATTCCAAGTATTCATTACGCCAAAGGCTTTGACTTCATAAGACGAAGTAGAAGGTTTTTACGGAGCATTACAGTTGTGTAAGAATGTATCACAGCTTGGGCTTCAGGTTTGTTTACATTCTAGTTATGATTTTTTTTTGCTGAAAAGGGGTATGCTTCGATGCCATGACAATGTTTTCTAATTACGTTATCCATATTCCAACGTACATTGAACTAAGAACAATATTTGTTTCTCATATTCATTTGCATTTATTCCATGATTGTGAGCTACTTTCATAGGTATGGACTAGTCAACTAACACTTAGTAGGGATGATTTTGCCAATATTTATTTTTTTCGTGCAATGTGTCGTATATTATTTTTCTCAGTTGCATTTTGAATAGGGATGCTGATCATCAAATCTTTTCCCCACTACGGGAAAAACAGTAATCTATAACTGTAACTTCACAACTCGTATATTTAAGGTTGTGAAAGGTGGTATGTTTGACAACTTTTGTCAAACAAAAGTTGTCAATGTATAAAAACGTCCAACTCTTAGGACCAAAGAGGAACAAAGAGTCGTGACGAGATTCAAAATCACAACTTTTTTGTGAAAAGAGTAGTGACCACCTTTAGACTTTAACAACTCATCTCGTTAAGGTAGTGAGTAACTATATGACAACACTTATAAGGGTTGTTGAAGATAAAAAAAAATATCATTTGGAATAATGGTGTTCGAGAGATTCGAACACAAGCCAACTAGGTGTTAGCACAAGCCTTGAACCATCCTTCCTTCCTCTCAATCTTGGTAGTTTTGTCCTATTTTTTTTATTATTACTATCACAACCCTTATAAGAGTTGTAAAAAAAAAAACTTGAAAAAAAAAAAATGAGGAGTGAGGTATTAAACCATCCTTTCACATTTAAATATATGATTATATTTTACATCTACTTTTATATATAAGAAAATTTCAAACTGAGCCTTAAAAAAAGACCAACAAATGCGCCACTTTGCCTTAAACATACAAGGCATTGTTAAATATAGACACGGTTAAACAACATAGCATAGCAAACCAAAGTATAGAATGTAATATATAGAGTGATTTAAATCTACATTCTAGAGTGACAATATAACAAAACATACCAAACTTAAAAGAATATTAACCTTTACTTTATTTATTTTCAATAAGGATAGTTTGGTCATTTTCACATTCTCCATAATATTTATTGCACTTATTTCCAATAAGGGTAATATGTTCATTTTCACAGTCTGTAATATTTAATTTACTGATTTTCGATAAGGGTAGTCTGGTCATTTTTCACGGTCTCCATAATATTTATTGCACTTTTTTCCAAAAAAAGGGTAATATGGTCATTTTCACAATCTGTAAGAATTACTTTACTTATTTCTCATAAGGATAGTATGGTCATTTTCAGAGTCTACATAATATTTATTGCACTTTTTTCCAATAAGGGTAATATGGTAAATTTCACAGTTTGTAAGAATTACTTTACTTATTTCTGATAAGGGTAGTATGGTCATTTTAACAGTGTCCATAATATTTATTGCACTTTTTTCCAATAAGGATAATATGGTCAATTTCACAGTCTGTAAGAATTACTTTACTTATTTCCGATAAGGGTAGTATGGTCATTTTCACAGTCTCCATAATATTTATTGCACTTTTTTTCAATAAGGGTAATATGGTCATTTTCACAGTCTGTAACTTTACTATACTTATTTCTGATAACGGTAGTATGGTCATTTTCACAGTCTCCATAATATTTATTGCATTTTTTCCAATAAGGGTAATATGGTCATTTTCACAATCGGTAACATTTGCTTTACTTATTTCCGATAAGGGTAGTATGGTCATTTTCATTGTCTCCATAATATTTATTGGACTTTTTTCCAATAAGGATAATATGGTCAATTTCACAATCGGTAACATTTACCTTACTTATTTCCAATAAGGGTAGTATGGTCATTTTCATTGTCTCCATAATATTTATTCCATTTTTTTCCAATAAGGGTAATATGGTCATTTTCACAGTCTGTAAGAATTACTTTACTTATTTCCGATAAGAGTAGTTTGGTCATTTTCACAATTTCCATAATATTTATTGCATTTTTTAACAATAAGGGTAATATGGTCATTTTCACAGTCTGTAAGAATTAATTTATTTATTTCCGGTAAATGGAAATCATTCTTACCGAGTTTAAGGTTTCGGGGAATATTCCAAAGGAATCTTACATGTAAATGGATGGATTCATCATTTTTACCAAGTTTCCGACTTATAGTAGTCCACTCCCATCCAGGTTTCGATCTCGGAGCCACTGTATGCATACAATATGCCAGGATAGGGTTTGTTTAAGGTTTCAGGGAATATTATGAAGGAATCTTACTTGTAAATGGATGGATTCATCGTTTTTACCAAGTTTCCGACTTATAGTATTCCACTCCCGGCCAGGTTTCGATCTCGGACCCAAGGTATGCGTACATTATGCCAGAATAGGGCTTGTTTAAGGTTTCGGGGATATTATGAAGGAATCTTACCTATAAATGGATGGATTCATCGTTTTTGCCAAGTTTCAGACTTATAGTAGTCCACTCCCGGCCAGGTTTCGATCTCGGAGCCATGGTATGCATACAATAGGCCAGAATATGGTTTGTTTAAGGTTTCAGGGAATATTCTAAAGTAATCTTACCTATAAATGGATGGATTCATCGTTCTTACCAAGTTTCCGACCTATAGTAGTCCACTCCCGGCCAGGTTTCGCTCTCGGACCCAAGGTATGCGTACAATAGGCCAGAATATGGTTTGTTTAAGGTTTCAGGGAATATTCTAAAGGAATCTTACTTGTAAATGGATGGATTCATCGTTCTTACCAAGTTTCCGACCTATAGAAGTCCACTCCCGGCTAGGTTTCGATCTCGGACCCAAGGTATGCGTACATTATGCCAGAATAGGGTTTGTTTAAGGTTTCGGGGATATTATGAAGGAATCTTACCTATAAATGGATGGATTCATCGTTTTTGCCAAGTTTCAGACTTACAGTAGTCCACTCCCGGCCAGGTTTCGATCTCGGAGCCATGGTATGCATACAATAGGCCAGAATATGGTTTGTTTAAGGTTTCAGGGAATATTCTAAAGTAATCTTACCTATAAATGGATGGATTCATCGTTCTTACCAAGTTTCCGACCTATAGTAGTCCACTCCCGGCCAGGTTTCGATCTCGGACCCAAGGTATGCGTACAATAGGCCAGAATATGGTTTGTTTAAGGTTTCAGAGAATATTCTAAAGGAATCTTACCTGTAAATGGATGGATTCATCGTTCTTACCAAGTTTCCGACCTATAGAAGTCCACTCCCGTCCAGGTTTCGATCTCGGACCCAAGGTATGCGTACAATTGGCCATAATATGTTTTTTTTAAGGTTTCAGGGAATATTCTAAAGGAATCTTACCTGTAAATGGATGGATTCATCGTTCTTACCAAGTTTCCGACCTATAGTAGTCCACTCCCGACCATGTTTCGATCTCGGACCCAAGGTATGCGTACATTATGCCAGAATAGGGTTTGTTTAAGGTTTCGGGGATATTATGAAGGAATTTTACCTGTAAATGGATGGATTCATCATTTTTGCCAAGTTTCAGACTTATAGTAGTCCACTCCCGGCCAGGTTTCGATCTCGGAGCCATGGTATGCATACAATAGGCCAGAATATGGTTTGTTTAAGGTTTCGGAGAATATTCTAAAGGAATCTTACCTATAAATGGATGGATTCATCGTTCTTACCAAGTTTCCGACCTATAGTAGTCCACTCCCGGCCAGGTTTCGATCTCGGACCCAAGGTATGCGTACAATAGGCCAGAATATGGCCAGGTTTCAATATCGGAGCCGGGTTATGCATACAATATGCCAGAATAGAGTTTGTTTAAGGTTTCGGGGAATATTCTAATGTAATCTTACTTGTAAATGGATGGATTCATCGTTCTTACCAATTTTTCGTCTTATAGTAGTCAACTCACGACCATGTTTCGATCTCGGAGCCAGAGTATGCATACAATATGTCAGAATAGGGTTTATTTAAGGTATCGGGGAATATTTCGAAGCAATCATACCTGTAAATGGATGGATTCATCGTTCTTACCAAAATTCCGACTTATAGTAGTTTACTCCCGGACAGGTTTCGATCGCGAAACCAAGAAGCTTTGCATTTATCGATTTCAATGATGTATCCTCCTTCTAAGTTTGAAGTCTGAACCCTCTCAGAGCTTCTTGGTTCATATTCTGTATGCAGTTATACCACTTTGAAGTTCGAATCAACACTGAGATCCATATTTATCTATTTTGATGATATATCATGCTAAATTTGAAGTCCGAACCCTCCCGGAGCTTCTTGGTTCATAGTTTGTATGCCATTATACCACTTTTGAAGTTCAAATCGACATTGAGCTTCATATTTATCGATTTCGATGATGTATCATGCTAAGTTTGAAGTCCAGAACCCTCCGGAGCTTCTTGGTTCATAGTTTGTATGCCATTATACCACATTTGAAGTTCAAATCGACACTGAGCTTCACATTTATCGATTTCGATGATGTATCCTGCTAATTTTGAAGTCATAACCAATCGGGAGCTTATTCATGACTTGTATGACTAGTCAAAATTGCTTAGTGATTTATGTGACTAGTCGAAATTCAAATCGGAAGCACAAAGAGAAAGCACAAAAGCACAAAGAGAAAGCACAAAGAAACACACCAATTATCGAATTCATTTTACATTTTCCCAATTCATTCTTATACATTTTTTGGATTTTTTTATATCAGAATGTCGATAACAACGTCCTAAATTTATTAATATTTTTTTTTGGATTTTTTTTTCATGTCGAAGGTTGATAATAAACCGAATACATGAGTTCGTATTAGCACAAAGAGAAAAACACATGCTTCTCAATCCGCATGAGCATCACAAATACAATCTCAACCATCAGATTCTTCTCTCAATCCGTATGAGTAGATCAAACGCAATCTGGTCCGTCCATCACTTTCATTCACCCATTCTTGGTTTGTCCGTATGAGCATCACAAACCTCCTCAACCACTCGAACTCTATCTGGTTTGCTCTATCTTCATCTCCTCTGCTCTTCGTCTCTCCACAGACTCAGGGAAGACATGAATTGCTCTACCAGTTTCTGGTTCGATGTGGGGTTTTGATCTGAATTCTGATGCTGTGAATTAAAAGGGTTTAGATTTGAATCTGAGAAGAGCAAGTTGTGGTCTGAGTTTGATCTGGGTTTGGAATTAGTGAGGATTTTGTGGAGTTACTCAGCGGAGAAGTGAATCAGAGGAAATTTGGGGTTTGCTGTAATTGAAGGTGTATTTGGTTGTGCTGCCGTTAACAATGGAAATTAGGGTTTGGTGGTTCAATCGGGGGTTTCTGCAGAGAAGTTGCGAAAGAAGGAGAGGAATGGAGGTGCTGTTAATGGTGAAACCAAGAGAAGAAAATCGAAGAGATGATGAGGAGAAGATTACAGAAAATCGTTAAGGTTTGATGTGATTCAAATTGACAGGAAGATTCCGGAATCGAGAGTTTATGAAGAACTGATGAATTCGAGATTAAGGAGAAGGTCTTGTTGGCGTTGCAGTGAAAGAACAGGAGGACAAATTGGGTTTGTTTCTGAGATCGAGAAGAAGGGTCTTTAACAGCTATGAATTATGAGAAGAAATCAAAAGTTTTCACGGGTTTTCACATAATTAGGGTTTTCAGAAGATGGGTAAATTGAAGAATCTAGTGATGATAATGAAATTCAAGGGTTTGGTTGTTCACAGTGAAGATGGTGGTCGAATTAGGGTTCGAATTGGTTTTGATTCAGAATTGATAAGAGATTGTTGGGGGTTCTGAGTTTACAACAACCAAGAAAGGGGATCTGGGAATGTTGCTGCAATGGGTTTCTGGAATATGATGGATTCAAGCGTTCTGAAGCTTGAATCTGTGATGCTGCCACTGATTGTTGATGGGTGTTGCAGGTACAAAAGATCGACTTCTTGAAATGGAGTTGCAGCTGCAGTTGTAGTTGATTATAATGATGTGCAGCTGCAGGAGTTGGCTACTGTATGGTTGAGGAAGGAGTTGCAGAAGATTTTCGTAGATCTTATCCTAATTCAAAGGTCTGATTTCTTGATCAAAGATTAATTCTTTAGTTCTCTCACTCAGTATGAAGAGATTTTTTTTTATTGATTTTTTTTTTCTTTTTTTACATCTTCAGGCCAAGTTTATTATATCAGTAAAGACCCATAAGGATTCGGTAAGTTGTTCTAAAGTTCGTATTCTTGACAAATAGTGTAATTCCTTTTGTGTTTCATGTTGTCAATTATAGTAATCCTCTATTGTATTTGGTAAGTGTCAAGTATCAATTCGAGGAAACAAGAGTTGAAAAAAATAGGCGAATGGTGAAAGTGTTCTGTTACTTATGCAAATATGTGATGGAAAATTTAACAGAAGTTTTGTGTGACTGCTTGATTTGGTAATGAGAAAGAGGAAACTCTATGGGTTATGAATTGAACTGTAGAACTGATTTGTGTTGTAAAATTGGAATTTTTTATGAATAATTGTTGCTTTCTGTGTCAAGTGGGATGAATTTAATCTCAATTGTCTACTTAAATAACTTAAACGGTCTTGATCTATACGAAAGTTAGGACAAAGTTGAACATCCACCATCTTAAGTTTTGATAATTTTAGAGTTATTATGAAATATGGAAATTGCTTGTAACTGCGGTGAGTAGGCGTCTTTATGGACTTTTATAGGTATGCTAGAGAGCGATTTAGTTCATGATGTCTTAACAAAAATTGTATAGGAGATTGTTATCTTTCTATAGAGCTATTGGTTGTTTAATTTTAATCAAAGATGAATGTTTTATGCACTCCGAAACTTTGACCCTCATGCTGTTTTCAAGGATGTTAGAAGGTCGTAGTTTCTTCTGACTGACAAGTATTTGTTTAAGGTTTTAGAATGCGCAGTTTTTTACACAGCATATGAGATGCAAGTTTGTTAAGTGATTGTGTCTGATTAAGAATTTTAAATTGGGTAGAGCAGCCAAGTGTTTTCTAGTAGTGCAATAGAGTAAGATTCACTACATGTAGATTGCTTGGCACACCTTGTTTAGTATTGTGTGTTTTTTGCACAACTGGGATTGTTTCTAATTTTGGACCTGTTTTTGTAGTTGTACGTGTTCAAAAATGATGAGGACCGATTTGTCTGTGAAGGAAAAGAGTTAAGTAAGTGCATGCTTATTATTATGGTTCAGTGTTTAAAATTTATAATTGGTCTATGCTTACTTATCTTGAAAGTAGCTTCTGTAGATACGGAGATGTGAATTCGTTTGCATATATATCTTGCAACTTAGTTCTTTACTTCCAGCTATAGTTTTTAGTTTCTCCATTATATTGCTGCATCTGTTCAAGTTGTCTGCATCTCCGTCTTATCATTTTATCTGAGTTTTGCATTTTATGTTGCAGGTAAGAAAGGCTGCCAAGACTAAGGCAGTCCCATCCCCAAAGAAAAAGGTAGTAATACAATCTAGAAGACACTGCCAGTAACAACAATGCTAGCACTAGCATGGTCCATGAAAATGGCAGCCCATTGAGCAGACTAAATGTGGTGCAAGAGCCAGTGGGAGTGCCAAAGAAGAATACCCCTTGCAAGTTACTCAGTTGGTACGTTGAGGGCGAGATTGTAGCTGATGCATTTATTGTTGAAACGGATCCAAACCAAAGTGTCCATGGAAGGCATATAGGTTTTGGAGCATACAAGGTAGGCGTGAAAACTTCTTTTGTGGATGATGCTCTTGTCTACAGGGAAACCAGTGAGTGTAAGACTATCATTGACGCTGTAGGAAATTTCATCACATGGGGCAAGAAATTTATAGTGCTTGGCTAGCCACCTGACTTGATCATTATTTAGACAGTGTTTCAGGAAACCTACTTTGTTTTTTTTTTTTTGGTTGTTGCTTTGTGGTCTGGATATTTTGAATGATTCATTCAAGGTTGTGATGATGTAACACTTGTTTAAATGTTTGAATGCTGTCACATTTTGAATGCTATCACATTTTGAATGCTATCACATTTTGAATGAATGAATGCTGGTATAATTAAAAATAACAACAACTACTATCAAAGATTTTCAAAATAAGTTAATACAACTATAACCAGACTTGTCGAAGAAATGGCATACAACTCTAATCTGGGTTGTCGAAGAAACGGCATACAACTCTAATCTGGGTTGTCGAAGAAACGACATACAACTCTTATCAGGGTTGTCGAAGAAACGGCATACAACTCTTATCAGGAATGTCGAAGAAATGTATTACAACCATAACCATAGTTGTCAAAGAAATAAAATACAATTACAAACCACAGTTGTCAAATAACTGACATACAACTCTTAACCACTGTTGTCAAATACCAAGATAAGAGTTGTGTTAGCATTAAGAGGAAATTTCAAAGGACATTCACAATTGAAGCAAGCGTCGTACAAAAGTGAACGACAACTATGTTTACGACTCCTGCTAAGAGTTGTGAATATTTGAGGGCCTTCTACACCCCCCCCCCCCCTTATGCAACCTATGGATAAACGTTGTCGTACATGTACGACAACTGATTTTTGGGGTTGTAGATTACTGTTTTTCCCGTAGTGCCCTCATTTCTATGACTATCAGTTCCCTAAATTGATGTGGGTTAGGATGATTTCTTTTTTTGGTCCTGGCATGTTTTGGAATATGATCTGCTTCGCAATAGCCAAGTATCGAGAGTGCTTTGATGCAGGAGCTTCCATTGAAGGCTACATCTATAAGAATTCTTCTAAAGATATCGAAAACGAGACCTCCAAACAAAGAGGCAGTGGAAGTTTCTAAATTTAGTGCATTGAAGTTCATGATTTTTCTTCTCTTGTAATGAAAGAATGACATTTCATTTAATTAATCCTTTGTTATATCATTTCTTGAACCTTAAATTACGAAATATTCTTTCAGAAATACAATTGTTATTTTAGCTTTGTTGGGTGTATGCTGACAGTTTAACAGATAATATGTCACATAATATGGTTTACATGACGGTTTTATCTAGATATACTTGGCTGTTATGACATGTTCATGAGAAAACTGTTACCCTAGTATAAGAAATCGTGTTTTCGATGATAGTTTTACACTAGAAGATGTTACCATAACTTGTCAACAATATCAGGTTTATAAAGAAACTGTTATCTTACTAGAGGAAATTGAATCTTCGACGACAGTTTTATTAAGAAAATATCACGGTATCTAGTCAACAACAACAGGTTTATGACATAACTGTTACCTTACAGTCATGTTTCTGTAACAGTTTCTTAAAGACCTTTCGTAACAGGGGCTTTGGTGACAGTCCAATTTTTTTTCAAAACTGTCACATAAATACTTTGGTGACAGTTTTAAACTGTTACCTAATCCCATTTTCGTACTAGTGAGCGTACACTACGCTCACATTAAGAAAGCGTGAAAAGGAATAAAGCGGTCAAATAAAAGAGGAAATAATGGTGAAAAACGTTTTCACCCATTAAACCATGCGGTTACCACCTCCACCCATTATTTCACCCATTACTCTCTTCCTTCATGAGGCCAGGGTACGTTTCAATCTCGACTTGTATAAATAGGTCTTACCTACTTCCACCAGACAACAAGTCTCGGTCAGGAGAAATATACTACACTTACACTCTCAGAAAGGCAACTTTGCAAGCTCTCCCAAAAGCTTCCATCTCTTGCAAGCTTCCTAAGCTTCCACTTTCTGATACAAGTCGAGATACTACTCTCCTCAACACCTTTCTTTGCTTCCCTCCCCAAATCAACCCTTCTCCTCCACTTTGTGACCGAAGCAAGTATGGAACGGTCATTTCTTGGTTTAGGCCGGACTTGTACAGACCGATCTCTCGAATCTATAAAGTGCTCACGTGCAGTACATTTGTTTAGGGTTTGAATCAATTTCTCACTCACCCACCGAAATTACCGAAATCAGCAGAAACGATTTTCACCCATAAACAATTGACGACCACAGCGGGAGGATTGATCTATCGGCTACAATGTCAGACTGTCGATCTCGTTCTTCGACCCAGATGTCAAGATGGTAGGGGAAGGCGACTCAATCCGACGCAACTACCAGGCAACCCGGTTACTAGTTGTAAAAACTACACGAGAAAACTGGGGACTTGCCGAAGATGCTACCACTCGATCCGACTCAACTACCAGGCAACCCGGTTACTAGTTGTAAAAACTACACGAAAAAACTGGTGACTTGCCGAAGATGCTACCACTCGATCCGACTCAAACCACCAGACGACCCGGTTACCAGTTGTAAAAACTACATGAGGAAACTGGGGACTCGCCGAAGATGCTACCAGCGATTGGGGACTTGCTGACAATGCTACTAGCAAAGCCGCCTTTTACATGGAGAGGGGCGTGTTCACAAAACCTACGAAGTGAGTAAATTTAGACTGCGCAAGATATACAATCTGTTTTTAGGTTCTTAGTAAAACCATTATACTACTGAGTATTGTGCCTATTGCTAGTGCACACTTTCATAAAAGCAATATTCCTTTCCCAAAACATAATCAGAGTCATATTATCAAAACCATTCATCCCAGAAATAATCCAATATCCTCAAAAGCTAACATTTATCTATCAACCCAAGAAATCCAGGAAGACAAAAACCATAAACCAGGCGCTTTGTTTGCCTTTCAAAAAAAAAAATTCACCTACCCGTACATACCTACCTTGCACAATAATAATTACCTGTCACTATTATCAGACGTTACTACAGTGACATTTGAAGAATTATTTATGATGAAGTATTTCCACAAGTTTATGACAGGCATACCTATGGCTACGGTTTACACCAGCACAAGAAAACAATAAAACAAATTAAAAGAGAAACGCTGGAGTACATAGCTGGGATATGCTTGCCCACTTTGTCACTACGCGCTACCGCTAACACCATGACGTGATAACAAAGATACGAGGTAAAAGGGGAGCCAACCCATTTCATAAGCATAACACTTTTTGAATTTGAATAAGGAAAGGATTTCTGTTTGAGCTACGTATGGGAAGAGGCAACCGGGCCCGCAGGAACAAGTCCAAGCCACGCCAAGCCAAAGCACCGTGCCAAGCCAATGGTCCACACCATACCGAAATCCAAGCCGAGCGTCCACACCAAGTCAGCGCCCATTCCAAGACGATCCAGCGCCTACCAGACGCGTTTCCCGGATGCGCTTACCTGACGCGCTTTCCAGACGCGCATGCCAGCGCTTGCCAGAAGCGCTTTCCAGAAGTGCTTGCCAGACGCGCTTGCCAGACACACATGCCGCACGCGCATGCCAGCCGCAGTACCACACTCTGTGCTAACAGTTCACATCCTTCCAGCGCTAACGTCTTGCGCCCTTCCAGCTTCATCCTCGCCCTTCGAAACAATGCCATGGCTCCAGCACTTCGTGATCAAAACCGTGTCATCTCTGCACGATACACTTACGATCACCAGAACCAGAGCCACTTCCGCCACCCCAACGGTTCTTCAAGCATGGCAGCTCCAATCGTCACCAGAGACGCTACTCCACCATCAGGGCAAGATACTGGAAGATCCGGAAGAAGCCGACCTCCTTTTAGCACTGTTGATTTGATGAAAAGACAAAAGATACTTCAGCAGGCCGCGCGTTTATATTTGAAGAGGCTCGCGTTGCTCTTGAACGCCCAGTAGAAGGGGATAAGCAATCCAATTTCGTCACACGGGAAGATCAGGAAAGACTTCTCCAAAATCGAAAGCAAGGGAAATCAACAACTCTCCTGAGTTCACGGAGACACTTCTTCCGCACAATGGAAACTTCGACCACAAAGTCGTACAGTCTATGATGAAACAGTTATGTGAGATTCTATATTTCTCCAAGGCGTAACGTCAAGACATATTTGCACCCCTCAACCGCACTGCAGCAGGAAAGCAGGCGTTTCCAGCCAGGGAAAGCCGTTCCCAAACCCCAACCTCTCCTAGAAAGCACGATCGATAGATGTAACTGGGGACTCCTAACCTCTGTTCTCTTGAGGGATGTCGAGTTTGACAGAATGTGACGCAGCCTCCGACTTCAAAATGGTAGCCGTCAAGGCTCTGAGAGTTGCAAGATGTCATTTTAACGTTCTCTCCAGAAGTAGCCCTGCATCAACGTTCTCTCCAGAAGTAGCTACACATCAACATTCTCCAGCAGCAGCTTCGCTTCAACGTTCGCTTCAACGCCACTCCTTCCTACAAAGGGTCGTGCCGCCACACTCCTCATATCAAGGAACATAGTCATAGCCAGCCAATCTTCGTAGTCATGGACACCTTTTAATCCATCTCGCCAAAACTCGTGATCATGGACAGTTTGCTCGCTTACGCATCCAGCCAATCCTTTTACTTCCACGGAAGCCCATAGAACATCAGTCAACCTACTTTGTTACCACGACAATGTAGTTTCTCCTGATTACATCTCCTACCAAGAACTGTTGCCCCTCATTCGTTGATACCAGCCAGAGCTTCACCGCAGCAGCAATTACTACAAAGATGGAAACACGTAAACCATACTTGAGGACGGAAGATATACATGGGATCCCTTCACTGTCAAAGCTCCGAAGACACAGTCTACCAAAAATCCTTACCCACAACAAGGTCCTCTACTCTTCAAGGGTGCAGCACAAGAATATCATCACCTCTCTGTCTAGAAGACGCCTTCAACACTTTACGAGGCCGCGGAGGATCCCGAGCCTGCACTATCCAGAATATGTCATCATGTAATTTCTGAGCATCCCAGTGTCACATCCAGCAAGATGCATCGGCACCGAAGTTTTCTCCCAAATGGGAAGGGTCGTATATAATCACTAAAGCGTATGACAGTGGTTACTACAAGATTATCAAAGAAGATGGGGAAAGCTAGAGACAGTCATTTCTTGGTTTAGGCCGGACTTGTACAGATCGATCTCTCGAATCTATAAAGTGCTCACGTGCAGCACATTTGTTTAGGGTTTGAATCAATTTCTCACTCACCCACCGAAATTACCGAAATCAGCAGAAACGATTTTCACCCATAAACACCTATAATAGTCAAATTGGGGCATTTTGACAACCTTTGACTGGTCAACGATGTTTTGAAATGTCAATTTTGCCCTTCGACATGGATAGCCGCCCTACATGATGTCACACATGTGCTAATGATGTCATAACACGTGGGAAGTGCAAACAAATGACACGCGTGCAACCTAATCGGTCGACACGTGGAAAGTGTGTGACACCTGTACCACTCGTGTGGTACACACGAGTGTATCTATTCTTATCTTTGCACTGCCCATGTTTGAGCCACAGAAATCAAATCGAGATAGAGAGACAGAAAGACAGAGAGCGATAGAGATAGAGAGACAGAGAGCGATCGAGAGATAGAGAGCGATCGAGAGATAGAGAGAGATCGAGAGACAGTTGGATTGCGGATCGAGAAGATAGATGAGACGGAGAAGGAGATCGCGTTTCTTAACCCGGTGAAGAACAGGTAACTTTTAACCCTAAATTTGTTTTTCGGTTTAGGGTTTTCGAAACCAAACCATGTGAAATTGGTATCTGCGATTAGGGTTTCAGAGAGTAGAAATGATATTAAGGTTTCAGAATCTATAGGATGGGTTTCACTAAAGTTGTTATTAGGGTTTTAGGGAAATAAAATTAGGGTTTCAGTACGGTTAATTGTGTTTTTGAATAAACGAAATTAGGGATTATAAATTTGTGTTTTTGAATTGTGTCTCTATCTCTCTTTCTAATTAGGGTTTGAAAGAAACGAATTTGGGGGTTTTAATGAAAGAGTGGATATTTCAATTTAGGGGATTTCATTTTCTTTTTGTCTATGAATTCCATGTATTTTGGTATTATTACTGTAAAATCACTACAGTGGCATGGCTAATTCTGTGCATTCTTTGAATTCTCTAATTACAACTATTACTGTAAAACAATGGCTCAACCCTTTTACTGTCTTAGAATGAATTATATACACAAGCAGTGAGGGTATGTTATTATTGGATTGGCATGTATCTTATTTAACTTAGTGGAAATTCAGATGCATTGGATACAAAATTGCTTCCATGATTGATGAATTAATGGGTATATATGAACTTTATATATGAATTTTGAACTTGATGATACTAGCTATGCTTCTATTTGGTCAAATTGATGATATGGTTATACACAAAGTTATGTGTTTATGCTTCTACTTGTTTTGGTTATACTTATATCTATGCTTGGTGTTGTCTGAGGCATATTTGAAGACTTTTTAGTGCTTACCAATTGCTAAACTCTTCCACATATGCAATCTATTTTTGCTTAATTTATATCTCCATGTCTCTGTGTTGTTGAATTTAGTGTTGCTACTTGCAAAATCACTAAATTGGCAATAAATTTCTCTTCTATCTCTTCTTATGTGTGTTGATTAACCCTTTTGTGTTGAAACATAATTGTGTCTCTTTCATTAAAGCTGACTATTGTGTCATTTTTGTTAAATGTTTCAGAATGGGTAGTGAGGATAGGAATTTCTGGATTACAGATATAGGGCAGAGGTTTAAGGACCTTTATTGTTTTGGTTGTAAAGCTGGTACCAGTGGAGAAGCTTTCATGGCTATGCTAAAGAGCAGGTTGGTGAATGAACAGGGTATGAATTCTGCACTAGAACTGTTTTTATTTGATGATGATGATGGGAATGCATATGATAAGTGTGAATCAGAGGAGGTGTTTATTTCATTTTGGAATAAAGGGAAACCAGGAAAAGACAATTTGGTAAGACTGTGGTTCACTGTAGTTATTCCTACAATTAAACATTGGGGTTTTACTTGTGATTCTGCTAGTGTAAGTGGGGTCAGTGGTGTGAATGATTTTATGAGTCCAGTGAAGAAGAAAACTGTTAGTAAAAGGGTTGAGGTTAGGAGGAGTCCAAGAATTAATAAGACTGCTAGTCTTGGTGGGGTAAGTGATATGAGACCAACAAGACTTGATTTTGTGAATGAAGACCCAGTTGTTTCTACACAAGCATCTATTACAGAAAACCATGTGCATGAAGCACAAGTTAATGCTACACAAGCATCGGTTGCAGATAACCAAGATGATGACCAAGTGAATTTACCTAATCTACAGTCAGATGACTGTCATCCTAATGATAGGCCTGAGTTTTTGTTTGAGGAATATAATGAGGAAGGGGTAGGTGAAGATGAAAGTGAAGAGGAAAGTGAAGATGAAAGTGAAGATGAAAGTGAAGATGAAGAAACACAAGAAAAATACAATTATGAAGATTGGGTTTCTATGTGTGCTAGAGGTATAAATATTGGTAATGAGCCTGATGATTGTAATGAAGACTTCAATGTAGGTGGTTTTTATGAACAACAGAGTGCACCAGTGAATGCAACTTCAGATGAAGAAGTTCCCAGATATGAGGTCACTCAAGAGGAAGAAAAGAAGTGGCAAGAAGATTTTGGTGAGCATTTAAACTTTTCAGTTGGTCTAGAAATGATAAATGAAGATGTTCCTGAGGTTGTACCTGGTGAAATAAGTAGTGGTATGGCTTTTGGAAACATGCAAGCTTACAAGGATCATTTAAGGGAATATGCAGTGTTGAAACATAGGGATTTTAAGGTAAAGAAGGCAGATAGGACCCGACACTATTCTTATTGTACTTACAAAGATACCCAAAAATTTGCTTGGATGGTGAATGCAAGAAAGGTACCAGATGAAGACGACCCAACAGTCACAGTTAGAGAATGCAACACAGAACACACCTATAAGAATCCGAATGAAAACTATAACAGAAAATGCAATGCAAAATTTGTAGCCAAGTATTTGTTGAAGACGATGGATGTTGCTTCACCAGTGGACAAGGCAGCTGATATAGCTAAGAAGATAATTAGACCTCGGTTGTAAACTGACATACCAAAATGGGTTGCTAATAATGCAAGGGTATGCTCTTGATGCTTGTTTTGGTTCCCTTCTGTTTGTTTATCTGATAACTATAAAGTATGTGTGAAATGCTAATTTTTGATTTTTGTGTACACAGAAATTGGTGCTAGCGGAGAGGATCGGAACATTTGAGAGTTCTTACACAAAAGCACCACAACTGGTCACATCTGCTACTTCATTGAACCCAAACAACATTGGTCATTTCAGTTGGTCCAAAGAGGGTCCAGATAACATATTTGAGAGTGTCATTGTGGCCTATGATGCACAGATAAAAGGTTTCCTTCATGGTTGTAGATTGGTTATTGGATTAGATGGAGCTCACCTAAATGGTAAGCTAGGCGGTGTGATGCTTTCAACAGTTGGTATAGATGGTCAGAATGTGGTATTTCCTATATGTGTGATGATTGGTATGAGTGAAACTGAAGAAAATTGGTTTATGATGTTAAAAGAATTGAGAAAAAGGATACCTGATATGCCTGGGCTAACCTTTATTTCTAATAGAATGAAGGGCATCCTTGAATCAGTAAAAAGATTGTTTCCTTTGGCACATCATAGATACTGCCTAAGGTAGATTTTGTTTTGACTGCAAGTTTTGTTTTAACAGATTTTTGAATCAGTAACATATTTTTGGAATTGATTAATGTTTGCCCTTTTTTTTTCCCAGACATCTATACAAGAATTTCTTGACCAAGGGATTCAGAAATCCAAGACTGACACACCTTCTTTGGCGGCCGCAAAGGCATACAAGTATCATCACCTGGGAGGTACGAAATGTTTGGTTATAATGAATGTTCATTTTTTCAGTCAAGCCTTATTGCATAAAATGAATTAACTTAGACACCTATTTTCTAGGAGGCCAGGCAAGAAAATGCAGAGATAAGTTCAGCTGCATATCAATACCTGATTGATGCAGAGCCTAAGTCTTGGGTAAGGTCATGGTTTCCTCGTGATGTTGCTTGTGAGCACATCTACTCTAACTTTTCAGAAAGTTTTAATAACATAGCCCTGAAATTCAGAGACAAGCCACTCACTCAATTGGTTGATATGTACACAGTTGGTGATGGTGCTCTTTTCAAATAGAAGAAAGCTTGCTGCAACTTGGCAATCTGGTGACCTTGTTCCTGCTGGGAAAGATTTCATTCAGGTGATGTGCGATCTTAGAGGTAACTATGAATGGTGATCCTTCTATAGAGCGCAAAGTGTATGAGGTTACTAACAAAGCTACTAGCAAATTGTTTGTTGTTCGGGTGGAAGAACAATCTTGTACATGTCGACAATGGCAATTGAGGCAGTTCCCCTGCATACATGGTGTAGTTGCATTGTTTAAATTGAATCTTGATTGGTCCAAGTGAGTAAATTCACTACACCTAAATAGTTGAATGTGGTTATGCAATAAATGTATGATGAGTGATTGGATTAACTATGTGTGCAGGTACTGCAGTAAATACTACACAGTAGACTACTATAGGACCACCTACTCATGGTCAATAACACCATTGGGAGACATTGATGAGTATCCCAATAAGGTTTGATAACCATACCTTTCTTTCAAATGCTTTAACTTTTTGCATTGTCTGTTTTCAAGTATTTTTGTTTTGAGAATCTTTTCAATAATAATATTATCTACTTTTGTCCTTTTACTTTATTGTATTATTATTTTTTTTATTATTCTCTAGATCTGTGCATTTAAAGTATACTAACCCTAACCTTATTTATTTTGCAGACTGGTATCAAGATTATACATCCACACAGATTGAGAGATAAGGAAAGACCTTGTGTCAAAAGAAAGAAGTCCTGGTATGAGAAGAACAAGACGCGCAAAAGAATAACAAAGTGCAGTGTTGTTGATGGTGGTTTTTAAACAAGGGGTAAAATCGTAAAACACCATGACCTAGTGTTACCCGCAACACATTAACTAAGAGCATTTAACTCAGGTGTAAATAATTAATAGGGGTATTTTTTCAAAATACCAGATTAGGGTTTTTGACACAGAACCCTAATTCCGAAACCAAGCCGCACACTGCGCACCATGGCAACAATGCCAAACCAAGCCGCACACTGCGCACCATGGCAACGATGCCAAACCAAGCCGCACACTGCGCACCATGGCAACGATGCCAAACCAAGCCGCATACTGCGCACCATGGCAACGACGCCAAAAACCAAGCCGCACACTGCGCACCATGGCAACAATGCCAAACCAAGCCGCACACTGCGCACCATGGCAACGATGCCAAACCAAGCCACATACTGCGCACCATGGCAACGATGCCAAAACCAAGCCGCACACTGCGCACCATGGCAACGATGCCAAACCAAGCCGCATACTGCGCACCATGGAAACAACGCCAAAACCAAGCCGCACACTGCGCACCATGGCAACGATGCCAAAACCAAGCCGCACACTGCGCACCATGGCAGCGACGCCAAAACCAAACTACATACCGCACTCATTGGCAACCATGCCAAACTAAGCCGCTATGCCATTGGCACATGCCAAATATAGCGCCCTAGGCTTGCAAAACGTGCAACTAGGTCAACATGGCCGTACGTGCCATTGGCACATGCCAACACGTACCACAAGCCATATTTCCAAGCCGCTATGCCATTGGCACATGCCAAATATAGCGCCCTAAGCTTGCAAAACGTGCAACTAGGTCAACATGGCCGTACGTGCCATTGGCACATGCCGACACGTACCACAAGCCATATTTCCAAGCCGCTATGCCATTGGCACATGCCAAATATAGAGCCTTAGGCTTACAAACCATGCAACCTAGGCCAAGTCGGCCACGCATGCCATTGGCACATGCCAACATGCTCGCTGGTAGCTTTTCTTACCGAGGCCACGGCCCTAACGGCCACGCATGCCATTGGCACATGCCAACATGCTCGCTGGTAGCTTTTCCTACCAAGGCCACGGCCCTAACGGCCACGCATGCCATTGGCACATGCCAACATGCTCGCTGGTAGCTTTTCCTACCAAGGCCACGGCCCTAACGACCACGCATGCCATTGGCACATGCCAACATGCTCGCTGGTAGCTTTTCCTACCAAGGCCACGGCCCTAACGGCCACGCACGCCATTGGCACATGCCAACATGCTCGCTGGTAGATTTTCCTACCAAGGCCACAACCCTAACGGCCACGCATGCCATTGGCACATGCCAACATGCTCGCTGGTAGCTTTTCCTACCAAGGCCACGGCCCTAACGGCCACGCATGCCATTGGCACATGCCAACATGCTCGCTAGTAGCTTTTCCTACCAAGGCCACGGCCCTAACGGCCACGCATGCCATTGGCACATGCCAACATGCTCATTGGTAGCTTTTCCTACCAAGGCCACGGCCCTAACGTCCACGCATGCCATTGGCACATGCCAACATGCTCGCTAGTAGCTTTTCCTACCAAGGCCACGGCCCTAGCGGCCACGCATGCCATTGGCACATGCCAACATGCTCGTTGGTAGCTTTTCCTACCAAGGCCACGGCCCTAGCGTCCACGCATACCATTGGCACATGCCAACATGCTCGCTGGTAGCTTTTCCTACCAAGGCCACGGCCCTAGCGGCCACGCATACCATTGGCACATGCCAACATGCTCGCTGGTAGCTTTTCCTACCAAGGCCAAGGCCCTAGCAGCCACGCATGCCATTGGCACATGCCAACATGCTCGCTGGTAGCTTTTCCTACCAAGGCCACGGCCCTAACGGCCACGCATGTCATTGGCACATGCCAACATGCTCGCTGGTAGCTTTTCCTACCAAGGCCACGGCCCTAACGGCCACGCATGCCATTGGCACATGCCAACACGCTCGCTGGTAGCCTTCATCACCTAGCCGTGGCCCTAATGCGCGCTGGTAGCCTAACTTGCAAGTCGTGAAACCTAGGCCAATTCAAACGTACGCGCCATTGGCACATGCCAAAACCCACGCTGGTAGCCTAATTTGCAAACCGTACAACCTACTACCAAGGGATTCCGCACATGCCATTGGCACATTCCACGCACGCCACTAGCAGCTCTGGCATTGCTACTTACACTCAACGTACAACCTACCACCAAGGCATTCCTCACATGCCATTGGCACATGCCACGCACGCCACTAGCATCTCTGGCATTGCCACTTGCACTCAAGGTGCAACCAACACTCGAGATATCAACACAAACAGGGGGATGCTTTCTAGGGTTTTGGTTTGGCGGTCACAGCTTGCAGCATACACTACGCTCACATTAAGAAAGCGTGAAAAGGAATAAAGCGGTCAAATAAATGAGGAAATAATGGTGAAAATGTTTTCACCCATTAACACCATGCGGTTACCACCTCCTCCCATTATTTCACCCTTTACTCTCTTCCTTCATGAGGCCAGGGTACGTTTCAATCTCGACTTGTATAAATAGGTCTTGCCTATTTCCACCAGACAACAAGTCTCGGTCAGGAGAAAAATACTACACTCTCAGAAAAGGCAACTTTGCAAGCTCTCCAAAAGCTTTCATCTCTTGAAAGCTTCCAAGCTTTCACTTTCTGATACAAGTCGAGACACTACTCTCTCGAAATTATTCTGGTCTCAACACCTTTCTTTGCTTCCCTCCCCAAATCAACCCTTCTCTTCCACTTTGTGATCGAAGCAAGTCTGGAACGGCCATTTCTTGGTTTAGGTAGGACTTGTATGATTGATCTCTCGAATCTATAAAGTTCTCACGTGCATCACATTTGTTTAGGGTTTGAACCAGTTTCTCACTCACCTACCGAATTTACCGAAATCGGCAGAAACGATTTTTACCCATAAACAATTGGCGACCATAGTGGGAGGTTCGATCTTTCGGTTACAATGTCAACTTTCAACCAGCGATCTCATTCTTCGATCCAGACGTCAAGATGGTAGAGGAAGGCGATCCACTCCGACTCAGTTACTCGACGGCTCGATTATTAGTCATGACATGACAAGGGGCGACCGAGGACTTCTCACAGGCTAGAAGCAAAACGATCCGCCCAGGGATTAACGGCACGGTTATCGGATAACTCAGCAACGATTCGGAAGACTGGGGACTTCCCATGACTCTTCTGAGAAACCGACAGACGTTACTGCAGTGACATTTGAAGAATTATTTATGATGAAGTATTTCCACAAGTTTATGAAAGGTATACCTATGGCTACGGTTTACATCAGCACAAGAAAACAATAAAACAAATTGAAAGAGAAACGCTGGAGTACATACACTACACCAAATTCTCGGTTTCGTAATAGAAATGAGCCGTTACTAAAACGGGTTGTAACGGCTCTTGCCTGTTGCAAAAGTGGGTGTTACATTTTTTTGTAACGACAATGGGGCCGTTACGAATTCTGGTTGTAACGGCTCTAGTAACAGCTGAGGGCCGTTACGAATTTGACACGTGGTAACAGCTTAGGGCCGTTACAATTTTTTTTGTAACAACGTGGTCGTAACATCCCTGAGCCGTTACTAATTTTTTCGCAACAGCAAAAAAATTACTGCCAGTCAACCTTGACCAGGTCAAAATTGGTCAATATTGACTAATTTTGACCTGGTCAAGGCTGACCGGCAGTTCATTTTTTGCCGAAAATAAGCTGGGAAATATCCTGCATACACCTTTCATTCATCTATAATCCACATTCAACAATCAATTCATCACATTCATGTCAAAATATAACACAAGTACCCTTTTTTTTGTCCAGTATCAAATTCTAAGGAAATACATAGTAACTTACTGAGTTCCTAAATTCAGTTCATAGAAACTTTCTAATCTCCTAAGTTCAGTTTACAAATTCTTCTAACTTAAATCACATATACTACATAGAAACTTACAACACTTGCAGTTACTAAGGCACCTAATGAGCCCGGACACTAGTCGCCAAGCACAAATCAGCCGTAAGTTATCCTTGCAGCATTCTTCATCAAGTTCTCCCTGGCTTGAAGTTGATAATATTAACTTAAGGCTACCAAATTTATGAAATTTACCAGCAGACAACTGAACATACAGAGAGGTGCAAGTAAATGAGAAGACTTAAGCAACACTAAGAAACAGAAGGGTAGCAGAAACATAATTACCAGGAAAAGATCCAGCAAAAGTTCATGCAAAAGTTCCATTAGATTCACGTACCTGGTTAAATAATAGAGCACAGTGGGCAGTTTCAACAGCCTTGTCATTGTCGGCATCTTCACATACAATGAATGGAGATTTTTCTCCAATCTCCAGAATCGCTAGCTTAAGGTTGCTTCTACCATGCAAAAATAAAGATGCCAATGTCATTCCTAGAGATGCAAACCAGTGTAAATGCCACTAAAGAAAGTAAATGAAGTATAAGCAGTGACTTACGCAATAGATTTCTTCTGTTTGTATTCAGACCTCCACTTAAATTTCTTGTTTTTTCTATCTGAAAAGACAAAAATTGACAATATTCATATTTGGTGAACTACCATCAAAACAGATGTAACTATATTCATATACTATCAGCTCAAACCAACACTCCATGTCATGGATTCATATCATCGATGAATAAATACAAATAAAATGCAAAAGGTCACCTCATCAAAGTCGGCAACTGCTCCAATGCGGTTTGTCAACGCGTCCTGAATCTGCTCCATGTTCTCAGCCTGCTCATTAATCTCATCCATCGTCTTGTCTACATCATCAATGTTTCTGTAATACAGACGATTTGAATAAGAACCCTCTTGAACTGTCAAAACAGTATGATATTATTCACAAAATAAAGTTGAGATGCCTACTTGACAAACTCACATAGACAATAGTTATATCTCTATCTGTAACTGCACTCATATGCTGGAACTGACCAAAGCTTCTACAGACATCAAACAAAACTTTAAGTCTAACAATCCAAATTCAGATACTCTACATAAGCATACAAGTTTAGCATCTTTACAAAATAAAAATCTTAAGCAGAGACTTACAACTAATGAACGTTCTACTGCCTGGATAAATTCAACCTTCTCTATAAGCACTTTCTTCAGTATTCCAGCTAACAAAGCATCTTCGTTCACCGAATTCCCAAGGTCTGCCCTGAACAATGACCAAATAAAATTCAATCCCAGTAAAACATACATGGCTAAAGGACAGAATCAAGGCCAATCAGTACCCAGTGAAACCAGTTGTCATGGAAGCAATATCACCAAGATCAACATCATCCCCCAAAGGAAGTTCCTTTTCATTTGCGTGAACTTTCAAAATGGCTTCTCGTCCAAGTCTATCAGGGGTTTCCACCTATGAAATACAGCCAAAAAAATCATCCTCAAAAACATTTTAAGATACACATACAACAAATGTTTCCCACAAAATAAGATTACAAACCATTACAACACGGTCAAGTCTCCCTGGACAACGAAGTGTGGTCTAAGACATCTGCTCGATTGGTTCTTTGCAAGGACAATAATCAAGGACATTGGAGACCAACTTCAGAAAAGATTTTCATTATCAATGCCTTCAAAATGATTAGATATTTGTGCCTCACTTTCAGACACCAAAAGTTCATCTAATATGGCAGCAAACCCACATCCCGAGGTATTAGTGAAGTATCTTACCTAAGATCGAACTTATAAACCACATATGCGTTTTCGCCTGCACTCAACACATCCCGAAGATTATCGGTTCTTGATATAGAACTGATACGTGAAGAACTCAATATTTCAGTAACTGCATAACTAGCAGCACTAAATGCCTTCTTTTCTAACTCAATGGTTTCTAACTCTCTTTAACATGCCGCATTTGTATAATGAGACATGAAAGAAATTTCACAAGCTCATAGAATCTAACCACCAAAACCAATAGACGGAAGCAATAACACTCGTTCGATAAAGCTAAAATGTACAGACAGACACCGACAAATTCGCTAAAAATCTAAAAGTCAGCAGTAATCATGAATCCACATCAACTCGAAGAGGTCTGTAAATGTCAAGGACAAGTGAGTTTACCTTTTCTTCTTGAAGAGACACAACATCACCAGTTAAAGCAACCCTGGTAGGTAACTGCAACACAATCATCAAACCAACTTCATACAACAATGTTTCACACTTCAGGTAAACACATCAAGTTTCTCGTCAAAAAACCACATTCAATACTATGCAACACCAACCTTTCCTATAGACTTTAACACATTTGCAAGGGGACCAGGGTATGGATTAGCCACCGCCATTGAACCACATTCGTCAATAACAACATTCTACAATAAAAACACACCACAAATTGAACCAAACAAGAACATCTACAGCAAAAATCAAACTCATTATATTGCATATAATACACAATTAGTACATACCAGATTATGCAAGTCATCTTGAGGTACACATAAGTAAGGTTTTCCTCTCTTGAGAAAATACATAACCTTGATGTATGAACATCTTCTTTACTATCACCAAAAAAAACAACAACTGAACTTGATTAAGCTCATTCAAAAAGGATTCAGATATTCAGATTCATGGTCAAAAATGACAATTTGTTTACCTTCCTTTTGCATCTGCTTCTACAGTGTTTAGATAACCTCGCCAATTTGAAGCCATTATATTCTACGAAATAAAAAATTAGCCAGCTCTAATTCAAATTAGTACAAAATAAAAGAAACCCAGAATCTCAATTTCAAGCAAAATCTAGTCTTAGATGCATTGATTAACAAAAGGACACATTGAAACAGAGAGAGAGATAACAAAACCTTGCACTTATCAGCAAATGTTAGAGCCAGATCCTTAGAACCCTTCATCTATTCCACCAGAATTAATCGAAGAAAATCGCTGATGATCTCAATTTGGATGAGGAGCAGGAGGTAAACTGAAAGGATTTTTACAACTTTTAGTTAAGGTTTTAGGGTAATAATACAGTAGTAGAGATGCTACAAGAAACTTACTTAGATTCTTCTTTAATCTCAGATTTTTCCTACCAAAAAATCTCTTGACACAGAACTGTCTCCTTGCATATTCAAAACCCTAAAAAATGAACAACAAAGTGAAAACACATATTAGTCCAAATCCTCAATAAAACTAAAGGATTCTTAGAATACACGTTTAAATCACAAACCCTAGATTCTCAAAACACGAATCAAACATCAAATTCACAAAATTACAAAATCCTAGCAAATCTACAAATCACACAAATCTGAGTAAGAAGCCCTAGATCAGAAACCCAAATCTCATAATCGATTAAAAAACTTAAAATCGAGTAAAACATATCCCCAATTAAAAAAATCTAGTTTAAAATCGAGTAAAAAAACCAGACAAGAACAAAGATTGAACATCTAAAACAAAGAAGAGAAACAAAGTTAGGGTTCGTGAAAATATACCTTGCAGAAGTTCCAGCAGCCTTTATCTTGTTCATTAATTCTTCATCCGCAAACCCTAATTTACAAACCCTTAATCGATTTTTGATGAAATCGATATCTTGTACAAAGAGAATAGTGATTTTATTTAAACAAGAGATGAGCGATTCCAG
Source organism: Papaver armeniacum (assembly GCA_023531295.1). Lineage (NCBI taxonomy): Eukaryota > Viridiplantae > Streptophyta > Magnoliopsida > Ranunculales > Papaveraceae > Papaver > Papaver armeniacum. The sequence continues at coordinate 104,084 of JAJJWW010000088.1, forward strand.
ATGAAGTTGATTTCAGATCAGTGAGTTTATGCTTCAGTTCTATAGAGGAGAGGAGAGAAAATACCGAGAAGAGAAGAAGATCTGGGTCAGTAATGAAAGAGAGACTGAAAAAAAATGAATCAGTTTAGTCGAGTAGGTGGGAGAAATAGACTAAAGGGGAGAAACATCCTCCAGTTCATTTTGGTGTGGGGTGGAAAACTCTGTCACGCATATGAATGGCACACGCGGAAATAGCAGGTGTTACGACCCTGGTGTGACCAAGCGTGTGATTAGCACGCCTAAAAAAAAATTTCGTAACGGCTGTTGCTTGTTACGAAATTTTCAAAGATTCGTAACGGCTTCAACCTGTTACGAAATTTTCGTAACGGCCATTTGTAACGGCAATTTTGTAACGGCCACTAAGCCGTTACGAATTGCTGTTACGAATCCGGGAATTTGGTGTAGTGATAGATGGAATATGCTTGCCCACTTTATCACTACCACGCTACCGCTAACACCATGACGTGATAACAAAGATACGAGGTAAAAAGGGAGCCAACCCATTTCATAAGCATAACACCTTTTGGAATTTGAATAAGGAAAGGATTTCCTGTTTGAGCTACGTATGGGAAGAGGCAACTGGTCCCGCAGGAACAAGTCCAAGCCACGCCAAGCCAGCGCCGTGCAAAGCCAATGGTCCACACCATACCGAAATCCAAGCCAGCGTCCATGCCTAACCAGTGTCCACACCAAGTCAGCGCCCATTCCAAGATGATCCAGCGCCTACCATACGCGTTCCCCAGATGCGCTTACCTGATGCGCTTGCCAGACGCGCATGCCGCTTGCCAGACGCGCTTACCAGACGCACATGCCAGGCACACATGCCGCACGCGCATGCCAGCCGCAGTGCCACACTTTGTGATAACAATTTGCATCCTTTCCAGCACTATCCTCGCCCTTCGAAACAGCGCCATGGCTCCAGCACTTCGTGATCAAAACCGTATCATCTCTGCACGATACACTTACGATCACCAGAACCAGGGCCACTTCTGCCACCCCAACGGTTTTTCAAGCATGGAAGCTCCAAACCGTCACCAGAGACGCTACTCCACCATCATGGCAAGATACTGGAAGATCCGGAAGAAGCCGACCTCCTTTTAGCACTATTGACTTGATAAAAAGACAAAAGATACTTCAGCAGGACGCGCGTTTATAGATGAAGAGGCTCGCGTTGCTCTTGAACGCCCAGTAGAAGGGGATAAGCAATCCAATTTCATCACACATGAAGATCAGGAAAGACTTCTCAAAAAATCGAAAGCAAGCGAAATCAACAACTCTCCTGAGTTCACGGAGACCCTTCTCCCGTCAGGACCCGCACAATGGAAACTTCGCCCACAAAGTCGTACAATTTATGATGAAACAGTTATGTAAGATTCCATGTTTCTCCAAGGCGTAGCGTCAAGACATATTTTCACCCCTCAACCGCACTGCATCAGGAAAGCAGGCGCTTCCATCCAGGGAAGCCGTTCCCAAACCCCAACCTCTCCTAGAAATCACGATCGATAGATGAAACTGGGGACTCCTAACCTCTGTTCTCTTGAGGGATGTCGAGTTTGACAGAACGTGACGCGGCCTCCGACTTCAAAATGGTAACCGTCAAGGCTCTGAAAGTTGCAAGACGTCGTTCCAACATTCTCTCCAGCACTACACCAGATCCTAGTTTTAGCAACGCTTCAATTTCGGGGATGTGCAACGGATATAGACGTTGCATACTGAGCAACATCTATATCCGTTGCACACTGGAAAATACGTTGCACTGGACATTAATTATTAGGGGAAGAAAAATAAAAATAAAAGAAAGCAGGACACGCTTGCCTTTATTAAACTAGTTTGAGGACTAAATTGTCTATCTATTTTTATTATTTTTCGTTTTCTTATTTTCTTTTTATTCTCCTCTCGAGTATCTTCTTCGACTCCTCCCCACCATTTTTTTCTTCTCTTCTGACCCTAAGCCGAGATCTCCAAATCAATCCCCATTTTTCACAAATCAAAACCCATATTTCCCAATCCAATCTCATGAATCAAAACTACTACAAAAATCAAAACCCAATGTTTCAATAACTGAAACCCTCGAAATTCTTATTTTGTGCATGATTGTGTAGATGTGCTTGAATCCTACCAGCTCTGTTCTAAGCTTATCTTTATCATCATCATCATTTTAATGGATACGCCTAAGAGAAACCGGATCTGCACTCCTAAGTCTAAATTTGAGGTCATCTTTTACCTCCTCCTCTCTCTTCCAAGAAAAAAAGTTTGAATTTGGGTTTTGGTTTCTAGGAGATTTTTCTGGACAGGGTTTTAGGTTAATTCGGTGTAAAGTTTGTTTCATTTTCATTTTGGGGTTAACAAGGGTTTTTTATTTGATTTGATTTGGATTTTTCGATTAACATGTCTCCCAGATGTTGCATGTTAAAGAATATTAAGTTGGGCTTTTTTTGTGTGTGAGATTTTGTTTAGATCTTTTGCGGGGGAAAAAAATGATTGTTTTGAGGTAAGTTAGTCTTTGGATTGTTTCTGGAAGGTACCTTCCGATGCTTTCTAGGGTTATGAGTTTGGAGGTGAGGAGGTGGTGCTTGTGAAAAGGGGGAGTTTGAGTTCTGTTGGGGTTTGACAAATTGGGGGTTTGATAGTAGTGAAGTGTAAAGTGTTGAGTGTTTTGAGAATTGTGGTATAACAAGGAAGCATGGGTTCTTCTTAGAAATTGAATTTGCAGGTGTAGAAGCCCTGGGAGGAACTTGGTAAAACAAAGCAAAGGTACCTGTCAACACCAGCAAAAATGCATATGAAGTGTTTGAGCCAAGTTCTTAAAGAAGCAAAGGTAAAGTTCTTCTTGTTTTCTTTACTCATTTCAATGATGATAGGGGTTTCATTATGGCTGATATTCTTTCTAAATTGATGAATTGGGTATGTAGTTAATACCTAGGATTCATGATTCATCATCTCGGATCTTGAAAATTTGGAGTATTGTCATGCCGGTGAAGCGAGTACGTAAATTAGTCATTTCCTAAAAACTGGACAGGCAGCCATGTTGATGCCTATTTTTACATGTATGGGTGATGTTTTAGACAATGTTTCCTTCATGAAAAATGTTCCCCTAAGCATCCTCTATAATCTGTTGAAAGGGCATACACTTTGGGTTTGTAGTTTAGTAATTATACCATGGCTGAATTTCCTGGAAAATGGTTCATGTCCCTGTTTTGCTGGGTTGTTTTGGAACACTTAGACTCCGAATTAGCACCCGGAGTCTTCTATGAAGTTGTAGATGGACTTCTCTAGTTTCCATCGAGATATTATTTGATGAATTCCGTTATGTAACGAAGTCCATAGAAATTTTATAATACAGTCACTCAAGTTGGAAAACTGGAAAACGTTGGTCGTCTTTAAGCATTTTGGAGGCAGTTTCGACATCTTAGAAATAGAATTAGTTGAAGGTCCCTTCTAATGAAATGTACTCCTCTAAACAAGGTTTCAGAATTGATATTAAGTATCCCATTTCGAATTATACATAGTGAGATATGGCCTGAAACGTAAAGCACATCGCAGCTGAAATTCTGCAAAATTTCATCTAAATTCTTGGGAACTTTTAGTTTCTCCTTTATGTTTTCTTTTTGTGGTAGACTCTGTCATTTTGGTAAATGAGTAACTTAATCAATGGAGTCTACTTTATGTTCTCCTTTTGCTGTGAAAAAAAATTATTAGATTTGCAAGGCAGAAGTAATTCAACAGATCTTGTTTTGAATAGTATGGGTCTTCCACTTTGAAAGGTCTCAAAAATAGTGATGTCTAATGTAATTCCCCATGTTTACACTTTGCCTATTATAGGGAAAACCTTAATTTTAAATGAGAGCCTAATTTACGAGTTATCCTTTGGTTGCCTTAGCTCGTCATAGAACACGAAATGCTGTTAATAAAACTGTTTGTTGCTCTGGGTTTGCCAACTGGGCTAGACCCTGGTGGTATGTGAATAATCACTTGCATTTTTCTCTTATACCATTGATGTGTCTATCCAATTTCCGGAGCATGGATTTGATAGTGCAATTTTAGTTTAAAAAATACAAATATTCAAAAATGAGACATGACCTCATTAAATTATTGCAAGTACAGTTGGACCTATTGTGTTTGGAAGTGGCCCAGTTCTGCATCGACGTCATTTACCCCAACACATTTGCAGGATCCACAAAGGCTTACAATGAAGGTGAAATAGAGAAAGCATTTAATAACTTTCGTGATATGAGAATACTAGGGGAAGGTGGATTTTTTTTCTTTATTCAATAAGTAAGTTTGTTGATTATGTTCGCCCTCTACTGCATCTTTATTCTTTTCTGTTTGCTCTGAATGTGCAGATTAGTACAGCGAGCCAGGAGCCAGTTATTTTCAGTTGCTCGGTCGAGGAAGACTTTATCCACAATCATCAGTCGCCAACAACTTATTCTTTGTGTAGAAAATGCAGCTGTAAGCATTTCAGTCATTAGTTTCTCACATTCATCAGTTACCAACAACTTATTCTCTTTGAAGAGGTAGTGAAAACACTGTAGTGAAGATAGGGTGAAACTACAATTTCATCAACTTGTTTAAACCATTTTAGCCATCGTGTTTTAATTGGAGGTGCTTTAATGTTTGAGTGGCTTGGGTTAATTGTTTGCAGTGACCTAGAGAACCGATTTACTCCTGGGCTTGTCATACTAGAGGTAAGGTAAGGTTGAAGTAATTTGGAACAAGATTTTGATCCCAATAATTCTCTGTTTCCCTAACTGCACAGTTCTTTAATTTACCAGATCTGCGGGGGAGAGATTACTGAAAGATACAAATTGGTCCTGGAAATTCTTCCATTCAGGGGTAATATACTAGGGCAGTATTAGTTATTGTTCACCAAGCATTGTGTTCTGTTGATTCATCGCACTAGAATACTTATATGTTCGTCACTCCTTTAAACACAAACATTCATACCATTTATGAGTATATAATAATGATGTGGTTTCTTCTGTTTAATTGTTTTTAAACTTAGTACGTTTATCGTCCCAAGTATCTTTGACTCGTAACAGTTTTGAGTATTTTATATATGTATTCTCCTCTTTTCAGGTGCTGCTGCAATAGAAGTTTGAGCTGGCTTCCTGCATCAGGATCAACTGCGCAACAAATTCAGAAAACTGGTACGTGAAATCAGTCATAACTCAGCTCCGCGACTCCGAGATTATCTTCAAGTCATATGTGGTATTAGTTCATCTCATTTACTTTTACAAGTTCAAGAAAGTATTTAAATGTATGTCAATCTTTGATCTTTTGCAGAGAGTATAAGTTGTACGTAATCCAAGTTGGAAAATAGAATACTGTAAGAATTTGTTGTTGGATTCAATGGAGCAGGTGCCCAGTTTTGTAATACTGGAATTTTGAAATAAAAAATTATATATTTTTTTTATTTCTCAGTAAAATTTTTGCAACGTCTATTGAGGTTGCTTTAATTATTTTTGCGTTGCACAAATTAGCATATACGTTGCACAAAATGGAAAATAAAACGTTGCACCAACTATTGTGCAACGTTTATAAACGTTGCTCAATATAATTTGTGCAACGGATAACTTGCGTTGCACATCCATGCGCAACGCCGTTTTGCCCACTCTTATTACCGTTGCACAATTTTTGCGCAACGTTTATAAACGTCACAAAAAGGCTGTTTTGGTGTAGTGCAGAAGTGCTCCGCATCAACGTTCTCTCCAGAAGTAGCTACGCATCAGCGTTCTCCAGCAGCGGCTTCGCTTCAACGTTCGCTTCAACGCCACTCCTTCCTGCAAAGTTTGCTCGCTTACGCATCCAGCCAATCCTTTTACTTCCATGGAAGCCCATAGAATATCAGCCAACCTACTTTGTTACCACGATAATGTAATCTCTCCTGATTACATCTCCAACCAAGAACTGTTGCCCCTCACTCGTTGATACCATCCAGAGCCTCACCGCAACAGCAATTACTACAAAGATGGAAACACGTAAACCATACTTGAGGACGGAAGATATACACGGGATCCCTTCACTGTCAAAGCTCCGAAGACACAGTCCACCAAAAAGTCGTACCCACAACGAGGTCCTCTACTCTTCAAGGGTGCAATGCAAGAATATCATCACCTCTTTGTCTAGAAGACGCCTTCAACACTTTACGAGGCTGCGGAGGATCCCAAGCCTGCACTATCCAGAATATGTCATCATGTAATTTCTGACCATCCCAGTGTCACATCCAGAAGAGTACGATAGGCTTATATCAAATCCCGTGGAGGGGGGATTCAAGGCGATGTAATGAAAGTAGGTTATGCATGGGGACTACCAGCGTGAGATGCTTTCACTCCCCTCAACCAGAATCGCAGAACTAGATACTATAGACTCCAGAAGATCCCGGGCGGAGGATCATGCACAAGCATACAGAAATAGGATCTCCAGGGCGTACAACAGCCATGTAAAATCCAGGGTTTTTAAGGAAGGAGATCTGGTGTTAAAAACTGCCAAACACATCCAGCAAGATGCATCGGCACCGAAGTTTTCTCCCAAATGGGAAGGTCCGTACATAATCACTAAAGCGTATGACAGTGGTTACTACAAGATTATCAAAGAAGATGGGAAAGCTAGAGGCGGTCATCAACGGAAAGTGGCTTAAGGCATACTACGCCTGATCACTTCCCTGCAACATGCTACATCAAAAATTCCTACTCTTCAAGTCTCGAGTCAAATCTTCAATCCTCCGAGACTCCAAGGCCAAAGCTTTCTCCTCTTCCAGCATGGATTTTGTGGCAGGAATCACACCAGCAAGAATACCAGCTCTGTCGACCTTCACAATATTGAGACGATGCCGCAACCAGCTGATATTAAACTCCAAGGTTTCACAGGTGGACACCATGTTCTCCCACCTTTGAATGGCTAACTCTGCAGCAGCACGCATGGACATATTCTCCATCTCAGCAATCATTGGCAAAAGATAGTTCACTACGAAAACCAAGGCGGACGAACATCACTTCACTGCGCTCCTGGTAGCGATATGGCCGCATGTCTTCCATATCCTCGTATAAAGGACCACGAATTCTTTCCGCACCAGGAACCGCCAACATTCGGATAATTGGAGGAGAGACACCTCATACGAGTCCCAAACGACGAACCTTCATAGGGGTATTCATGACAAGAGAGCCCTAAATCAGCGTTCTCCAAGTCTGCAGCAGTCAACAAGGTTGGATTTGAAGGGAGGGGAACGACTAGGTCATCCTCGTCGATAACAGTAACGCATGCTCCAACGGGATATCTCTGCACAAAAGGAAAATTTTCCATTCATCAAACAAGCGGTAAAGCGTACGTAGGACCACCAAAGAAGAAGAAAACATACCGGTATGATTTTATTAACCCGAATAACCTTTGTTGGGATGCTCCTGCCAGAGTCAGACCTCGCGCCTTCACCTGGAGAACCTGGCTGGTTAGAAGATGGTTCGTCTCCGTGCGACATGACAAAGAGAGAAACTCAACAAGAAGAACCCTTTCTCAAACGAGGGAGATGATGCAATTACGTTGGGTATGAATACGGAACCTTAAAAAAAAAAGGAAAGGAAGCAATGAGGGACATAACGCTTCCAGATTTTAGCATGGATAATGCCCTGATTGAAGCCGCGCGCGTGAAGGAAGGCAAAACAAGGAAACTTTGCTATCTATATAAACACCTACTCCCTCCTTGTTTACACCGGTCTCGCCAGCTAGCACAATCGACTTCCCCACCTTGCGCCGGTCTCGCCAGCTAGCATGCTCAGTTTCCCAACTCACGCCCAACTTCCCAACGTCGCCCAAGTTACACCGGTCCCACCAATTGCGCCAACTTCCCAATGACCTCCCAAGTCACGCCTGCAAGACGCACAGCTTCCACACATTGCGCCGGTCACACCAACTAGCACGCTCAGTTTCCCAACTCACGCCAACTTCCCAACGTCGCCCAAGCTGCACCAGCCCCACCAATTGTGCTAGCCTCCCAATTTGTGCAAAACTGCTAGAGGCAAGGATTCCAAATCCTATTTATAAAAGGTCAGACGAGCCTCCTCAATTCTCTTTACGGTTTGTTGTTGATAGTTTGTCACCATCTTATGCTTACCTCGCAACAAAGCCCCTGTTCCGAGCTAAGCAGGGACTTAATGTTGATGGTGGTTTTTAAACAAGGGGCAAAATCGTAAAACACCATGACCTAGTGTTACCCGCAACACATTAACTAAGAGCATTTAACTCAGGTGTAAATAATTAATAGGGGTATTTTTCAAAATACCAGATTAGGGTTTTCGACACAGAACCCTAATTCCAAAACCAAGCCGCACACTGCGCACCATGGCAACAATGCCAAACCAAGCCGCACACTGCGCACCATGGCAACGATGCCAAACCAATCCGCATACTGCGCACCATGGCAACAATGCCAAACCAAGCCGCATACTGCGCACCATGGCAACGACGCCAAAAACCAAGCCGCACACTGTGCACCATGGCAACAATGCCAAATCAAGCCGCACACTGCGCACCATGGCAACAATGCCAAATCAAGCCGCACACTGCGCACCATGGCAACGACGCCAAAACCATGCCGCACACTGCGCACCATGGCAACGATGCCAAACCAAGCCGCATACTGCGCATCATGGAAACAACGCCAAAACCAAGCCGCACACGGCGCACCATGGCAACGACGCCAAAACCAAACTACATACCGCACTCATTGGCAACCATACCAAACTAAGCCGCTATGCCATTGGCACATGCCAAATATAGCACCCTAGGCTTGCAAAACGTGCAACTAGGTCAACCTGGCCGTACGTGCCATTGGCACATGCCAACACGTACCACAAGCCATATTTCCAAGCCGTTATGCCATTGGCACATGCCAAATATAGCGCCCTAGGCTTGCAAAACGTGCAACTAGGTCAACATGGCCGTACGTGCCATTGGCACATGCCGACACGTACCAAAAGCCATATTTCCAAGCCGCTATGCCATTGGCACATGCCAAATATAGCGCCCTAGGCTTACAAACCATGCAACCTAAGCCAAGTCGGCCACGCATGCCATTGGCACATGCCAACATGCTCGCTGGTAGCTTTTCCTACCGAGGCCACGGCCCTAACGGCCACGCATGCCATTGGCACATGCCAACATGCTCGCTGGTAGCTTTTTCCTACCAAGGCCACGGCCCTAACGACCACGCATTCCATTGGCACATGCCAACATGCTCGCTGGTAGCTTTTTCCTACCAAGGCCACGGCCCTAACGGCCACGCATGCCATTGGCACATGCCTACATGCTCGTTGATAGCTTTTCCTACCAAGGCCACGGCCCTAACGGCCACGCACGCCATTGGCACATGCCAACATGCTCGCTGGTAGCTTTTCCTACCAAGGCCACGGCCCTAACGGCCACGCATGCCATTGGCACATGCCAACATGCTCATTGGTAGCTTTTCCTACCAAGGCCACGGCCCTAACGGCCACGCATGCCATTGGCACATGCCAACATGCTCATTTGGTAGCTTTTCCTACCAAGGCCACGACCCTAGCGGCCACGCATGCCATTGGCACATGCCAACATGCTCGCTAGTAGCTTTTCCTACCAAGGCCACGGCCCTAGCGGCCACGCATGTCATTGGCACATGCCAACATGCTCGCTGGTAGCTTTTCCTACCAAGGCCAAGGCCCTAGCGGCCACGCATGCCATTGGCACATGCCAACATGCTCGCTGGTAGCTTTTCCTACCAAGGCCACGGCCCTAACGGCCACGCATGCCATTGGCACATGCCAACAAGCTCGCTGGTAGCTTTTCCTACCAAGGCCACGGCCCTAACGGCCACGCATGCCATTGGCACATGCCAACATGCTCGCTGGTAGCCTTCATCACCTAGCCGTGGCCCTAATGCGCGCTGGTAGCCTAACTTGCAAGCCGTGCAACCTAGGCCAATTCAACCGTACGCGCCATTGGCACATGCCAAAACCCACGCTGGTAGCCTAATTTGCAAACGGTACAACCTACCACCAAGGCATTCCGCACATGCCACGCACGCCACTAGCAGCTCTGGCATTGCCACTTACACTCAACGTACAAACTACCACCAAGTCATTCCTCACATGTCATTGGCACATGCCACGCACGCCACTAGCAGTTCTGGCATTGCCACTTGCACTCAAGGTGCAACCAACACTCGAGATATCAACACAAACAGGGGGATGCTTTCTAGGGTTTTGGTTTGGCGGTCACAGCTTGCAGCGTACACTACGCTCACATTAAGAAAGCGTGAAAAGGAATAAAGTGGTCAAATAAATGAGGAAATAATGGTGAAAATGTTTTCACCCATTAACACCATGCGGTTACCACCTCCTCCCATTATTTCACCCTTTACTCTCTTCCTTCATGAGGCCAGGGTACGTTTCAATCTCGACTTGTATAAATAGGTCTTGCCTATTTCCACCAGACAACAAGTCTCGGTCAGGAGAAAAATACTACACTCTCGGAAAAGGCAACTTTGCAAGCTCTCCAAAAGCTTTCATCTCTTGCAAGCTTAGAAGCTTTCACTTTCGATACAAGTCGAGACACTACTCTCCCGGAATTATTCTGGTCTCAACACCTTTCTTTGCTTCCCTCCCCAAATCAACCCTTCTCCTCCACTTTGTGACCGAAGCAAGTCTGGAACGGCCATTTCTTGGTTTAGGCCGGACTTGTACAGATTGATCTCTCGAATTTATAAAGTGCTCACGTGCAGCATATTTGTTTAGGGTTTGAACCAGTTTCTCACTCACTTACCGAATTTACCGAAATCGGCAGAAACGATTTTTACCCATAAACAAGTGCATGTAAAGGTATTGATCATAACATCGTAACCTGCCAAGGTCCTCCAGTTGGATCCAACCCCAAGAAGAAAGGAGTGAGAATGGAGTGTTCTGTTAATGGGGATGATTTTTGTATTACTGCTGCACCAACAAAGAAGATGAGGAAGGCCTTGTCTGCACCAAATACTGCATCAACATCTGCATCAAAGAAAGCAACATCATCTGCATCAAAGAAATCAGATGAGGTACCACCATTTTCAAAGGGCAAAGCAGCTGCTACTACAACATCTACTTCTTCAGCTGGTTCCCAGAAAAAGGGCAAGACAACTGCACCATCCTCCTCCACTGCACCCAAAAGGAAGGTCACACATCCATGTGCTTCTTCTACACCTTCATCTGCCTGTTTTAACCAGACTTATCATGGTACTGTTAATATTTCTAGCCAGACAATCAACATTTCTGAGCCACCATCAAAAAGGATTAGACAACCTAACTCTAAATATCAGTAATATCAGAAATGTTGGGTTCCTGTTTTCCCTTATTTCTTTTAGCATTTATAGACTTATGAACTTGTAATGACAGAGATAGTACTACTCGATTACGGTTTTATGAATGTTGACAATATTTTGTTTATGGATCTATGGTTTTTAAAGTATGCTTTTTAAGGTACTCAGTTCTGCAAACTAACATTACATTGATAGATCCTTCCAATCTGTTACATTGCTTTTGTTTACATGAGTTAACTTCTAATTCTGCACTTTACCTTCACTTTGTCTTTAAACTGTGCACAAATTTGATCTTCAGAATTATAAAATTGCTTTTGTTTTTCCACAAAGATAGCATCAGAAACCCATTGGAAATCTTCACATTTTTGGCATTTTAGGTAGCCAATACCATAATTCCAAGATGTTTGATCTATGTTTAACATCCTCACCTTAGTTGAATTGCATTTGGGGTTGATACAACGAGTATGTAACCAAGGACAATCAGCAAATTTGTGATCACCAACACAAGCTTTACAACCTCCTTTGTACTGAGGTGCCGTGGTTTTAATAGCATCATCAAACCATTCGAAGTATGAACACATAGGATTAGAGCAAGAGAAGAATTTCTTCCCTGAATTAGCACCTTCTTTGACCTTTAAAAATTTCCGAATACCATTACAAGGAACTAATTTACACCTACTGTAGATCCAAGGACAATCAATTGATGATTATTTTCGTTGCACATCTCACATTCCTGCAAATTAAGAAAAAATTAAAGTGAGATGGATAAGATACTAACCCCTAACTATGTTGTTCTTTGAAAAATTCTTGAAATTGAACTTACCATTTTCATTTTCTCACTTGAGCTAGCAGCCATTATGAAGAAAAAAAGCCAACATATTAATTTAAGGTTGTGAAAATTCCCCATTTATATGAGGCAGGCGAGACCAGAAATTGACCGTTGTTACAACGGTCGGAATTGCCTAACGGTCGGATGCCCCAACGGTCGAAATCTGTAGCCGTTGATTGACCTTACATTACACGTGTCGCAATCTCTAATTATAGGACACAGTGGTCATTCTCTTAAAAAAAACCATTTCGGTAAATATAAACAACCAAATCTCCAGCCGTCCAATTAATAGAATATCCACGTGTCGCAATCCTATTTAATAGGACATGCTGGTCATTTTAGAAAAAAAAATGTCCATCTTAGTAAATAGAAGCACCTCATCTCTAGCCGTCCAATTATAGACTAGCCACGTGTCGCAATCTAGCCATGTGATCGAATTACAGAAGGGTATAAATGACATTTTTTAGCATGTGCGGGGCCACATGCTTATTGTTTTGACCACTTAACCATGTCAGACGGAATACTTAACAGTTTGGGGCATTTTGATTTCGTTTTGGGGCATTTTGATCTTTTGCCTAACGTCCGGGGCATTTTCACAACTAGGTAGTCCAAATTGGGGCATTTTGCCACTTAACCCAATCAACAATGCAGCTGTGCATATTGTCAACAGACCTTAAACACTACCGATGGTCCCAACCCGGTTCAGGTATCGAAGCATTACTTAAGCACAAACTAACAACATATAACTCTTAATTTTACTATATTTCGACTAATGTGTACCAAATCTAAGGATTGGAAACTTAAACTGTAATTATGAGGAACAATGATTGTATTCTGGACTACTTATGTGGTCCTAAATTTAATCATACGTCTCTACGCAGAATTTTGCACAACCTTCTCAAATCTCGGAAGCTTGCAGCACGATTGTCCACAATTTTTTTCTAAGTTGAAGTTTAAGGGGTCATAATGACCAAGTTTTGTTCGTCTGAACCACAACATAGAACTTGGTTTTCTTCTGTAAGGGAAAGCGAAGTATAGTCAGAATCCTTCTGAATGCACAGTAAATTAGCTCAAGGGACATTATGAACTTAAGACTTGATTTGACTTGAGACTTGCACCAAGAGTTACTTAAAAATCAATAACAGCTACTTTGCATATATAAGATTCATATTGGGTTGTTCGTGCATGAAGGAATCGTGTCCAACTTGTATCTATTGTGGTGGCCACTAGAATTAAGATCACAGCATGATGACACATTATGGATAGCAATCTTACTTCATGCAAAGATGTATTCCAACCACATAATGTGCATGTAGAATAATAGATTTATTACTGCGCATTCATGAAAACAAACATACAGCAAGTTTACAACTTACAAAATGAAAAAGTGTTTGGATATGAAAACAAAGATAACAAGGATTTACACTGCCAAAAAAAGAGTATCCAATTAGAGCTACTACGTAATAATTTTCCCAGGAAATCCTCCAAGTTTTCAAATTTTCTAATAACATTATCTGACACCTCTTAATAAAAACACCTACCCTCTCGGAAATTTCAAGGTGAAGTTTAATGCGGTCAGCAGAGTCCAATTTCCAACTTCCCACTCCCTTCTACAAACAGAACATATGCTGATAAAGAGAAGATCTCTCTTGTTACATTACAAATGGAACACACACACAAAATTCATTAAGATATTCTTTCTTTACTTCAGACTCATCACTATCGTCAAACTCTCAAATGAATAACACCCGACTAGGTGTAATAAGTAAGTCGAAGAATAATTTGACCAAATTCACAAATGAAGACTTACTGTGTTAATATCAGCAAATCCTCTAGCCAGCTTGAAACGGAATCTGAGAATGAGGCAAAATCACATACACTTCAAAATCTACTTCAGTTGTTTCTCTGAGAATTTCAAATGCTTCTCCTAGCTGCACATAAGCAAAGGCAATGCAAGATTTGAGGACGGAATGTTTTTCACACATAATGTACATCCATATGACACTAGGAAGCATATAATCAGTTAATTAATGATGGCTAATCCAAAACAACCTCCACTGTACACTATATAACATCGGAATTGATCAAAGTTATATACTGCGTCCTAAAATAAAACCCATTATTAATTCAAAGAAATGTGAAAATCAGATAAAAAATGGGAGTTAAGGTAGACTGAATTACCCTTATATACAAAATCTTTAGATTATTGATCTCTGAACCTTCTGTTCTGTTGTCCTTGTATTGTTTCTTGAATTTCAGATTTCCTTGTACCGTGACATTTCCGGATTTCTGTTTAAGAGATAAATCAATTTAGTATATATTCCTGAATCCTGTTAATTAGATGCATATGTAGTTTAAATTCACATTTTTATAGAAAATGGAAGTTATAGTAGACTGAAGAATTACCTTGATGAGTAGAAACAATACACATCCAAAATTCACAGCTTTAAATCAACAGAACTCCAAGACCTATGCTGTTCGATCCCGGAGATCTGAGAATGAGGCAAAATCACATACACTTGAAAATCTACTCCATTTGTTTCTCTGAGAATTCCAAATTCTTCTCCTAGCTGCACATAAGCAAAGAAATGTAAGATTGAGGACGGAATGTTTTTCAGTACCTAGTGTATTTGAGCAGATTGAGGGATTCAGGATGGCTGTTGAATAAAATCCAAAACAACCTCCACTGTGTACTCTATAACATAGGAATTGATCAAAGTCATATACAAAAGCTTTAGATTACTGATTCTGCATACTAAAATGAAACCCATAATGAACTCAAAGATTTGGCAGTGATCTACTTAAGAGTGAAAATTAGATAGAAAATCAAAGTTAACTGAATTGACTAAATTGAATTACCCTCATGTGATAAACTAACAGAACTTCTAAAAAATAAATTAACCAAGTGAAACATTATACCGTTTAATTCAACTATTGCGGTTCCGATACCTCCAGTGATCTGCATATCAATTGGAAGCCTTTCTGGTGTGATATCAACCATGCATTAGGTTAAGAATTTCTTCCGAACACCTAATACCTAATCGTCCGCCATTGCGAAGGCGACCCATTTAGACCCTTCACACAAACAACCATTTCCGATTCCGCCTATACCGAACTAATCAAATCAATCATTTTTCTTCCCTCTCTCAAGGGTTTATGAGACACAAATTTCATAAGCAGTGATGATGATAGGGTGGTCATGGCGGTGGTGGTGTTGATAATGGAGTGGGTAATGACTATGCGCCGCCGTATCTGGTAAGACTGCTTGCTGTGGTTTCGTATATAAGAAAGAAGAGAGTGATAAACATTTTCTTCCTGAACCCTAAGCCTTATTGGAACACTAGATGGATGGCCCATGAGATGAGGCACGGAATCGAATCGGCCCCACGGGTGGGACACACTTAGCAAAACTCATATTGAGAATCAAATCTTGGGATAAGCCTAGTAGAGGATTCGTTAAAGGAGTGCCATAATCAGCAAAACTCATATTGAGAATCAAATCTTGGGATGTACCCTGTTACATTTTCTTAATTTAACAGCATTCTGGTATACAAATCAGTCAAGTAACATCAGTCGACATCCAAGGGACATGAGCAACACAAGTTGCAATGAAATGTGACTGCAGGGAAACTTCCCCATGTAAGATATCGAACTCACTTATAGACAGCAAAAGCAACAGTTGCAGTATCCAGCAGATTCCTTCTGTAAGAATTTATTTTCATTAAGTGTTTATACGTGTATGACCAAAACAAATGTCGTTCTTTGGAACGATCAATCCACAATTAACACCTTCATAGGAACCTACACCACTTATCTTACACGCAACGTCATCCCAGATGTTCCCCGAAGAGATTCCACCAGAGCGACTTTCGACTGCCACATCAAAAACATTAGAATTAGAAGACATGGTTATAACTCAGATAATAACACGATGAGACAAGAGCCAGCTTGTAATAACCATTTTCTATAAGTCCTATACCTGAAAAATGATTACTGCTCTTAAGCCTTGCCTTTTCGTCTCTAAAAGGATCTTATCAAGTACTTGTAGCTTGCCACTTGCTTTTATTCCAACATTCAAATACTCAGCTTCTGACAGACCACCTGTGAGAATTTGCTGCAAAGAAACAATGTAAGCCTGATGATACCTACCAAGAATAATACAGTATAATCTTAGGCTCAAGACACTGCCGATATTTTATTAAACCCACTGAGTAAGGCAAGGACGGCAATGACTCGATCCCGGAAGTTGGTTTAACTATTTAAATTTCTTATGTAAGTGTAATTTGTTTTTTATTTAACACCTAGTAGTAATTCCCACATGTGAAATCCAACTTGAAACATTTGCGGCACTATCTTACCCGAAATTTTCTTAACTTGAATATAACTTTTTGGGATCATGGAGTAAAGGCTTTTACTGTAGAAATTTCAATCTGATGCTCGTGCAGAACCAGCTTGCGGACTAAAGCTTAAGGTGGTTTAAACTACAAATCGGTCCAAATTACTATAGGCAACTTCTCATCTTGTATTCTTTTTTTTTCCTTTTCAGTTGAATGGATATTAACCTTTTTCATTAAAAAAAAAAAAAAAAAAAAAAAAAAAATGAAAATCACCATAATTAGGAATCTGATTCACCTCATCAAAGCTTTGGAGGAGGAAACTAGACATGGGCAGGAAGCTCCGGGGAGGAGGAGCAGCAGCAACAGCAGCAGGAGAAGACTGACCAAGGGATTGTGGAGGAAAGTGACGAGGATGAGGAGGAAAGCGACGAGGATGAGGAGGAAAACGGTGAGGTTGAGGAGTTAAGCTGTGATGAGGCGTTGGCCTTGATATGGCGAATGCTTGAGCGAATGGCGGAGAAAATGAGATCAAAAAACAACGACATAGATTCAGATGAAGAGGAATTAATGTTAGACAACTTGAACCAGCTGCCTTCATACTCATGGGTCACTGCTCCCGGCCGTCTATTTAGTTGATTGATTAAAGAGATATTTTGTAAACGGTTCCTATGTTATTGCCATATTAGGGTCTAAGTCGTAGAACAAAAAGCAAGGAAGGCAATGGGTATACTATTGATGAAGAAAACAAAAATGGCCGAGAAGATCCCAAATTGTGCAAATTGTAATTGACAGGGCTTAGCTAAGGTTGTTGGTGATGCTAGTATATTGAACTATCATTATCTTCTGCCGTAATTAAGAATTTCTTTTTATCTTTAAGACTTGAATAGTATTACCCAAACCCACCTCTGATAACAAAGGCATGATTAGCATTCTAGTTAATGCCGATTAGTAGGCCAAAGTAAGACCTAACGTATCCCATCCACCGGAATCTGTGAACACCTTCAGAGACTATGTCATATCTCAATAAGATATCCAAGTCTAGGCCTAAATAGTTAACATAGTGCTTTGCATTCCTTAAAGTTGAGATGATGTTCAGTGCTAGTGATAAATTTTAAGGGAATTGAGCAGATTTCAATCAAGCACATCACGCTTGAAGTTTTGAAACACCGACTATCATGTCAATTTATCAGGTTAAGGGAGGGCCAGGTTAACAATCTTGATGAAGCGTAATGGGATCACGATGAAAGGTAGTTCTATAAGCTAACTAGGCCAGCATATATAAGTCATGAAAGGTAGTTCTATAAGCAAACTAGGCCAACATGGAAATGATGCTGATTCACCAGGTGGAACTGGAACTCCCCATCAAATTCGCGCCTGAAATCTATAGGTGGAAATAAACTGGATTTATACTGAAATTAGAGCAGAGACATACAAACTGGATCAAGACTCCTGATGCAACTTTGCACATTCATGGCAAAGCATGGTCATCCACTGACTCTCACAACAAATTGAGACTAGTTGTGATGGATTAGTTAATCTCAAAAACTTGAAAACCAAAGAAAATTCATCCAGATTAGATCATAAATGGGATACTTTCACTATTGAGAAAACAAACAAACTGGAATTGACAAAACTTTTCATAATTTTTATTTACTTATTGGGGAAATTGGTTCACATACACAATAAACTAGAAGAATAAACTAGCATATCACATCTCGTACTTTTGAGACCTGATATACGATCATGATGGTAATCTTATATCTTCTACCCAAATATGTTAAGTGGTGGCAAAAAACACATGCAACAACCATTTAGGAAGCACCGAGAAAAAAAAAAAGGAGAATTCCACATGCTGGCCCACAAAAATTATCAATTTGAGAGGAGAAATCATTATGCTAAAAACTGATTGTTGTTGTTGGTGATGCGGCTGCTATTGAACTGTCTCCGACTGACTGTTTCTCCCATGATTTTGTTGCAGCTAATATTGCTGTTCAATTAGTATATAGGGTTAGGATTCGCTTTCTTTGGTTCTTAGCAGATAGAAGAGGGAGCAGCAGTTTGGATGCATTAGGAGAAACCTTATGCTACTTATAAGAGAAGGGGATGGAGATCTGCCCCTTGGATTTAGGGTTCACTTATCATCAAGTCTATTACTATGTGATCCAAGGCTGCTGCTTATTCCTTGACCGACAGTGACCTAAATTTGTGTTGATGGGGGGCTATTATGACATTGAAATGTTAAAGTGGTTTTTCGACTAGACAGAGATGTGATAATTTTTTTGTTTTATGGTTTTCCTAAGCAAACTTCAATTATTTTGAATCCAAAAATTTCAATTTCCATGGGACGAAGATATTATTCAAGTTTCCCTTTACTTTTTCAGATTTGGCTGGAATTTTATTGGATGTAGAAGACATGGATGAACTTGGCACAATAGGTAAAGTTTTATGGTCGTCCCTACCGCATTGCGGTCATCTAATATATTTTCATTATTGGGTGAACATTATGCGCATTTTCGTTTGTTCTGAATTATCTAGAGGTCGACATTGATCAATTTGATGCTGACAATAAAGCATATATAATGAGACATTCTAGAAGCATAATGAGCCATAAAAGAAGTAAAGCATCAGGCCGGCCATTCATCAGATTTTCAGTTACCACCATAGGTTACCCTGATGGCTTAGCTCTGAATTGTTTAGCCATAGCTTACCCTTTCCAAATGATCAGTTGGGTGCCTAGGTAACCATCAGGCCGGCCATTCAAGAGTTAAGCTCAATAGGACGAGCAACTCTTTGATACTGATATCTTGTTATGCAATAAAATGGGATGATTTATAATTGGAAGAAGTTTAAAAACTTCAATCCTCGGGAACACATCATTTGTGTATGAAGGTCAATCTCAGAGGCTTTGATGGAGCCCAAACAATTTCAAGCATTGGCTAGAGCATTAATATGGCTTTTTTGGGGGCTGCATGTTCATACGTTAGCTAGTTGGTTTGATACACCTTATCGGACAATATGAAATTTCCAAATAATTGCATTGTTGAACTAGATTTGTCGCTTAGGAGACAGTGATGTGCATTTGCATTTAGGTCGCAGTAGGAGGCTGTGTCATCCACCGACTAGAATAGAGACATATAGACTGAAACAAGACTAGTCCTGGTGCAGCACATTCATGGCCATCCACCGACTCTCACAACAACAAATTGAGGCTAGTTAAGATGGATTACAAAATCTCAAAAATTTGATACCAAAGAGAATACATCCAGATTTCATCATAAATGATGAAAAGAAAACAAACAAAAAGAGAACTGGAACTGGCAAAACTTGTCATCATTTTTATTTATACTCACTTGGTAGAATCAAGTATTTATTTGTATTATCAAAAAGATTATGAATTTAAATTTTAGAACCTACCAACAGAGAATGTACATCTAAGTCATGATATTACCCAAATAACGATTTCACCAAAGAAGAAGTAATGTATACATCCACCAAATTAATGTTGCTTTCAAATACAAACAACTAGATAAATGGAAATTTTAACCTAATAATTTTCTCCATGTCAAAGAATGGGGAAAGATTTGGCTCTAGTGCTGCTAGATCAATTATGATCTTTGGAGCAAATTGGAAAGATCAATTATGATCTTTGGCTGTTGCTGTTGTTGTTAACCAGAGACAACTCTTCCCTTCAAATGTTGCAGCACAGGAGTTCATCCCCTGTTTATATTCATAGACCTCTAATCCCATTCCTAAAATAACTTGGACTAAACCAGTTTCCATAAACCAACCTTATTATTATTAGAAATCCTTGAAAATACTACTTTAGGGATTAATTGCCTAGTCGAAGCAGTTACCCCTTATTGCTTTTGTTTACCAAAAATAGCTAACCTTAAGATTGTCTGGCATTTATTTATGCCCGAATCAGGCCCAAATTTATTTAACACTGTCTGCCTAAATTATTCTTGGTTCTTGATTAATGGAGATTTTTGTTTTTGGCTGAATGGAGTACAAAATAAAGAAGCTCAGCAGCAGCTTATAACAAAAAGGCCAAGGTACAATAATGGCACCCAGCTGGAGGAGAAAACGACTGAAATCGAATTTTCTTCTTTTAACACAAAACCAAAAACGTCTCTGTTTGCGTCAGTTTCCAATAGAATTAAATGGAAATCAGAAAAGATAAAAGAAATAACTCAATACGAGAAAGATTTTGTTAAAATAATTCTAACAGCTAGACGCCCCTCAGGGCCGGCCCCGAGATTTTGCTGCCCCAAAGCGGCAGTATACTTAAAGCATGTTCAAGACCGGCCGTCTTCATGTTTGTAAAACATTACAATAAACCCATTATCCAATCTATCCAAGATCTAGAGTTCTATTAGAAATCCTAAATTTCAAAGCGTAAATAGGCATATTGTATCAACCAAAACATAATTCATGATATCGATATGAAGATCAAGCGTTGGTGACGAAATGCACTATTGAGTTCATGCTGATAGATCAATTAACACGAAAGGAGTTCATGATGATAGATCAAGCCAAAAGTGAGAAATGCAGATAGTGATCAGGGGTTCTGTCGTAGGAATGCTGCAACGTTTTAACCAGTTGACAAAAGGTACTATTGGCGTAACCAAGAGGAACTTGTGGCGAAGGGATACTCATATCAGCTTGTTTGTAACTTGAATTTGTGTTAATCTTCATTTGAATATTCAAACTCGGAAGAAAATGTGCCATTATGAGGACAATTTCTTTAATAAGCACGCTTCCTCATGACCAGATATCTTGGTGTGTAATTCTTCGTTTTGAATAAGAAACTTAAAGAGTTAAGCTCAGTATGGCGAGCAACTCTTCGTTGCTCTTTCATTGCACCGGATACTGATATCTTGTTATGCAATGAAATGAGTTGATTTCCAATTGGAAAAAGTTTTTTGCTTCAATCCAATTGGGGCACAACATTTGTGTATGAAGGTCAATCTAAGAGGCATTGATGGAGCCCAAAAAGCATTGGCATGGCATCTAATCGGACAATATGAAATTTCCAAATAATTTCATTGTTGAACTAGATTTGTGGCTTAAGAGACCGTCATAATGTGCATTCGCGGTTAGGTTGCAGAAGGAGGCTGTGTTTATAATAACTAGACTAGAGACATATACATGATGCGTGTCGTAACCACAACAAATTAATTAATACTTTACTACCTAATTAACAAGTAATATAGGGTAGTCAAGGTCGATCCCACGAGGAACACGAGATTCTAGTTGTAAAATTGTCACACAAAGGGGGATGTATAAAGCAAAAGAAAGTAAATAAGGCAATTAAAAGTTAAAGTTGAAATCAATAAGAGAGACAAGATCAAGGAATCCTTCTTCGTTGCAAAACAATGATTAAAGTTATGTTCTTTTCTACTTGTTATTAGTCACAAATTATCACCAACCGTAGGTAAAGCAGCTAGATCAGTGCTAAACCCCTAAATCCCTTGTACCACCGGACACGGAAGTTCTCGACTACCGGATTCTATTTACCAAACCACCTAGAAGTAGATCACTCAAGATGTAATTTAAATAAACGCATTAAGATTTATGAACTTATTAGGTTGATATTAGTAGTTAGACTCTTAGATCAAGGTCTACTTGCTAACGTTGTTTCTACACACAATTGCTCCACGGAATCCCTCCGCAAGGTCTCGTGTTTGCTACTTATGTAAAAAGTCAAGAAACGATTACTTATCTCCTAACTTTCACTAGCTTTAGATCAAATTAACAAATCAATTTAGCGTGCACTCCAAACAATCTATCAATCAATCATGAATGACTAAACATTCCTATTAGTAAAAACAAGCGATAATTATGTGAAAAACCTCAAGATAGAATTGAAACAAAACTCAAATCATGTATTAAGAACTAGGAATTCATCCTCAATCAATAAGAAAATTAGCTACTCATGCTTTTGAAATTCACACAAATAATTATTTAAAAGAAGAATTTTCAAGTTCACACAAATAATTAAGAAGAAGAATCAAAAGCAAACACAAGGGTAGTGTGTAGAGAGGTGTGTAAAAGATGTAGAAAACTTCTCTATTTATAGGCTTCAATATTCTCCAAATCTTCCAAGGAATAGAACCCTTTTCCTTTTGCAATTCAATTTCCAAATTCAAGTCTTTCTCTCCTTCCATCTTCTCTTTCCAAATTTGAGTCCAATTCTCCATCCAATTCCTAGTCCAAGTCTTCATACCCATGAGAGAAATCCATAGAAAATTCTGGAATTTTTGCTCGCCGGAAAACTGGTATTATGGCCGGAATCCGACCAGAATAGTCGTCGGAAAGTAACTCAGGTGACCGGCAAAGTCCACCCGGTCACCGGTCAACCGGATCAAAACGTTTGGGTCAACGGGTCAACTCGGTCAAGGTGAATCGGTGAGTCAACTCGGGTCAGGAAGAGTCAGCTGTCAGATGACTCAACTCAGAGTCAGACCTGAATCAGAGTGTGAGTAGCCTGACTGAGCTGAGTCATCTTGGCTCAGGCCATAACACATGCTGTAATCAGTCATGCACCAGGATGGTGCATCATCCAAGCAATTCCAGCCATTCTGGCTCTTCCCTGCACATTTAATCAAGCCATTTCAAGTCATTCATTCCCGCATCACACTTGCCGCATACTCAAACCTTCCAATCCCATCACCTACCGCTCACTGCACAACTCCATAGCAACACCTCAGTTCCTAGGCAACAATTATTAGCACCAGCTCTGTAGCTATACCACTATCTTCAGATTACCATTTGCTCAGGTCATTGAATTGCATCCGACCAACACAACAAGACCCTCAGCTTCCCTTGTAAGTCTCAGCTTCATCTAACCACTATCAATTCCAGTATCAGACCTTGCTTAGAGACTCCAGCTGAACTTCGCCACACTCCCCGTGTAAACATCCACTTTGCTCGTATAAACCGCATCTCATCCTATAACCTTTCCCTGCACACATACTCATTTGCTAACCGCCGTCGGCATTCAATTACCACAGACCCCAAAGCAACACAATTTGAACCACTTCATTTGTAGACTCGAGCTCGAACTTCTTTCGAATCCAACAGTCGCCTAACAAACTCACTCCGGCTCAATCCAAAGCCACAAATTTCATGTTTAGCTCAACCCAGTAGAAGCAACATACACAAAGCCTCTTTGCTTGCAATCACTAGCACTTCCATTACTGCAGATCACAACTTCACAAGTTCACCAACAGACTCTGTCAATTCTTGCCTAAAACTCCACATACACGGCTCCATAACCCGCAAACCGTTCACCATTTCAATTTGCAACACTTCTTATTTTGCTCTATTTCACTTGCCAATACAGTAACACCTCCATCTCGGCTTCATTGCAGCGCCACTTCTATAGTATCTTCAACAGTTCCACCAACACCACGAGCCATTTAGTCATTCCCAGGCTTCAACATTTCCTGCATCTCAACATCACAACAGAATAGACAATAATAAAGCAGCCTTAGTTCCAAGGCAAACCAACACATCCGAGAGCTTTCCATCTCTTTAGCAGCTCAGACCACCTGTGCCATACCCTCCAGCTCTACACAACCGCCATCTCCCTGTGCAACAATTGCACTTCATCCATTGTGCACACAATTCACAACTCCACCGGTAATGCCAAGCTCAGACCATTCATCCAATAGCAACATCGATCTCTCCATCACAGATCCAACTCAACCCATTCTTTGTTCTTCATCTAACTCACAAGTCACAGCGGCATCTTATCAATCACAGGCCCATTTTAATTCTGATAACAACAACATCTCCTTCTCCTAAAACCCATTTTTCTATTCTTCTCAGAGAGCTCATCTCATCAATTACAGCGACCAACAATTCCCTGTGTCTGCAATTTCAACCCATGAGAGTCTTCTTCGATTACCCATTCTTTATCCACATCTTCTCAACACCACTGCCAATTTCTCTGTGTCTTCAAATCGCCACCATACCCATCTCACAGCATCAGCAAATCTCCCTGTTTCAGCGATCTCAATTGATTTCAGCAAACCCTAAGTTCCTTCCTCTCCAACATCGATCTCTGTCAGCAGCAATCGATCCCATGAATTTCTCTCGATTTCGGATGCATCTCTCATGAACTAACAGCAGCGAGTTCATCTCCTTCATCACTCGTTTGCTGCATCATCTCAGGTCGATTCTCACTTCCATCTCTCGGTTTAACCAGCAGCAATGGCTGCTCTCTCTTTTCTTTCAAATGATTGAGAAATCAATTCTCAATTTTAGGTCAGGTTATAATTACACGGATCCGGGTCGGGTCAGATGGATCAGGCTTCGGTTAGGGTATGGATGGATGGGCTTAGGTTAGGGTTATGGGTGGATTCAGACATGTGGGCTTGGGTATGGGTCAGAGTTTAGGGTGTAGGTGGATTCAAACACCCACCATAAGTACACCCCAATTGTGCTATTCTCACTCCCTTCTTTTGGATAAGGGACACCTCTTTGACCTCCCCTTAACCTTGGCTGGGCTCCATATAGTATTCCCTCCTTGGTGAAATGACAATTTTACCCTTTTGCTAAAATATGGTGATTTCTTCCCTTTTCCTCCGTGTGACTCCATAGTAGCTATAAAACTCAAAACAAGCGTAAAATACATAATTTACAAGAAAAATAGCAAAGAAAGCATAAACAATAGATAGTAAATAGGATGTATTCTACACCCTATCAAATTCCCCCACACTTAGACTTTGCTAGTCCTCGAGCAAATCAAACTAAAAACTCACAACTTCAAAGCGTTCAAGCGTCCCAAGCATCCAAGGAGCTATGAGGACATAGAGTTTCTGCATGCTAGTAATAAGAAGTTAGAAATACTAAAGAACATATTCTCATTCTTAAATGTTGAGTGAGAAATAACCACACCATAATGAGAGAATGCGTGTTTGAGAAACGATCAATAAGCATTTCGCCTCGACTTCGCCTCACCAAAAGGATTTTATGATAATTGCACTCAAAAAGACGGCTTTTTTATGGTTCTCACATGTGTGC
Source organism: Papaver armeniacum (assembly GCA_023531295.1). Classification (NCBI taxonomy): domain Eukaryota; kingdom Viridiplantae; phylum Streptophyta; class Magnoliopsida; order Ranunculales; family Papaveraceae; genus Papaver; species Papaver armeniacum. Next base: position 129,642 of record JAJJWW010000088.1, read on the forward strand.
TGGTAGGAATGAAGAGAGAATTCCTGCAACACGTTGAATGGTGGGAAGGACAACTTCCGAAATATTTTTAAAAACCCACATCTTTTAATATTTTGAAAAACCATTTTTCTGACGATCTCTAAGAAAGGAAATCAACCATATATTATTGAGGATGAGATTACTTACTCACCTTCACATCCGATCGCCAATTATGATAACACCACTCTCACGGTATCCAATAGAAACGTCTTCCGCTCCTCGGCTTTATCTTCTTGGTCTTCGTCTTCGGTTTCAACTTTTGATGATAAACCCACGAATTTCATAAATCCTTGACAATTTTTAACTCTTGTACCTTAAATCCTTGTCGCTTGAAACTTTCTTATAAATTTTCCTTCCCCACGGCTTATTAAATAAAAACAAATATTTCTCTTCTTTTTTTTTTTTTTTTTTTTTTTTTTTTTTTCATTATTTTTTTTTTTCATTTTTTTTTTTTTTTTTTTTTTGAATTGAAAACAAGAGAAATAAAATAAAAAAATAAACCATGGCCGTGGGAGAAGTATTTTACCGCTTGATTCTTCACAACTTGTATCGTCTTGAAATCATAAACTTCAAAAATTCTCACCTTTTAATTTTCTTCGCTTTCATGAATAAGTCTTCATACTTGGATATAAAATTACCTCATTGTATTGTAAGTCCTCAACATATATGTGAAATCCACCCTTTGTATGTTGCTTTACTTGTATTTGAAATTTGCTCTTTTTTCCCGTTCCGTTGCTTGTAAACCTTAAACTTTTCCAACTTTCCTTGTAGATTTTGATGTCGCTCCTTGTTGATGATGAATGTGTTTCTATGGATCCGTTGTTGTCGAGAGAGAGAATGGTGCTAACTGCAAATCGAACTACAAGAAGGTGGCTTTCATCTATAGACGTCACCCTTATGATTGACAAAATTAGCACTCAAGAGATCAAAGAGTAGTGCTTCTATTGGTGGGAGGTTGGGTAGCTCACCATTCTACCCGGAATTGATGTATGGTGACACACGCTCAAAAGAAGCTCTTTAGTAGATGGAAGAATTCTGGTCGGTGCCTCTCATGATATGAATACGGGTAGTCTCCACTAATGATTGATTAGCAACTCTAATAATGCCCTTCTCCCTGCACCAAATTCGCATCACCGGCATGATTAAATCCATTATTTAACACTCTAACAAGCAAGAAATCCGAATATTGTTCTCTAACATTTCCAAGTTCAATTATGTCGGTCAAAATCTCTATGTAAACATACCTAGAAGTATGCTAGTGACTCTAAAATCTTTAAAAGTTGGAGTTTTTAAGTAAAACTTCTTTTTTTTTTTAAATAATTTTTTTTTTTTTTTTTTTTTGTAATTTTTGTTTTAAAAACATGCTTAACCACTCCCCCACACTTAAACCTTACATTGTCCTCAATGTAATTGAATCCTCCTAGTAAAGTCAAGGTGGGAAATTTTAACATGATAAGGAACAAGAAAAAGAAATACCAAAAAGCAAAAAGATAAGAAATACAAAACCGATGGGTTGCCTCCCATTAAGCGCTTGTTTTAAAGTCGACGGCCCGACTTAGCTCTTGCTGCACATTACTCCTCCAGAGGGAGTGAATCTTGAAGACCAATCACGTCCACATGCTCCGTTGGAAAGTTTTCATAATATGGCTTTAACCTATGGCCGTTGACTTTCAAATGTTGTCCTGTTTTGTCACTAACAATTTCAATTGCACCATGATCATAAACATTAGTAACAACAAATGGTCCCACCCAACGGGACTTTTATAAGCTTACCCGGAAATAAACGTAAACGAGTATTAAATAAAAGAACTTTTTGCCCCACAACAAAACTTTTCCGCGAAATCATCTTGTCATGAAAAAGCTTAGTCTTTTCCTTGTAAATACGGGCACTCTCGTAAGCATCATTACGTATCTCCTCTAACTCATGTAGTTGTAACTTCCTTTGTTTCCCCACTTCATCATACTCCATGTTGAATTTCTTTATCGCCCAATAAGCCTTGTGTTCAAGTTCAACCGGAAGATGACAAGCCTTACCATAAACCAACCTATATAGAGACATACCAATCGGTGTCTTATACGCCGTTCTATACGCCCAAAGTGCATCATTGAGCTTAAAGCTCCAATCTTTCCTAGTGATATTCACCGTTTTCTCAAGAATGGACTTGATCTCACGATTTGAAATTTCCGCTTGTCCACTAGTTTGTGGATGATAAGGCGTACCAATTTTGTGTGTTATGTTGTACTTCTTGAGGAGAGCGTGGAAAGCCTTCTTGAAATGTGAGCCTCCATCGCTTATCACCACTCTTGGTGTACCATGCCTATTGAATATGTTTTCCCTTACAAAATCACAAACAACTTGAGAGTCATTAGTTTTTGTGGCTCTAGCCTCCACCCATTTCGAAACATAATCTACGGCAAGAAGTATATAAAAATTTCCATTCGAATTGACAAAATGGCCCATAAAATCAATACCCCACACATCAAAAATCTCAACGGCGAGAATTGGTGTGAGTGGCATTTGATTTCGAACACCTAGATTGCCCGTTCGTTGACATCTATCACACGATTTACAAAAAATATATGAATCTTCAAACAAGGTGGGCCAATAAAATCCACTATCGAGAACTTTGAGAGCGGTGCGTTAGAACCAAAGTGGCCACCACATGCAAAAGTGTGGCAAAAGGAGAGGATGGATTGAAATTCGGAGTTAGGTACGCACCTTCGCATTATTTGATCAACGCCATATTTCCATAAGTATGGTTCATCCCACACATATTGCTTAGCTACTTTCTTAAGTTTCATCTTTTGGAAATTAGACATTGTACTAGGTACCTTCCTTGTCACCAAGTAATTCACTATATCCGCATACCAAGGTGTTGATTCTTCCATGGAGAAAAGTTGTTCGTCCGGAAAGCGGTCATGTAATGGAAGTTCTTCTTGAGACATAACAAGTCTACTAAGATGATCCGCAACGGTATTCTCCACACCCCTCTTATCACGAATTTCTATGTCGAACTCTTGTAACAATAGGATCCACCGGATTAATCTTGGCTTAGCTTCTTTCTTCTTTATTAAGTGTCTTAGTGCGGCATGATCGGAATACACAATAACCTTTGTACCCACCAAGTATGATCTAAATTTTTCCAAAGCAAAAACTATAGCCAATAACTCCTTTTCCGTGGTAGAATAATTGATTTGTGCATCATTAAGGGTCCTAGATGCATAATAGATAACATGGGGCAACTTGTCCACTCTTTGACCCAAAACGGCTCCCACCGCATAATCACTAGCATCACACACAAATTAATCGAAATCGTTCCTCGGTTCTAATCGGTTAGGGAGCTTGGAGCAAGGAGCAATTAGCTCGGACTTGGAAATCGCGATAACTCGTTCTAATACTCGGAATCTATTTATTTTAGATTTATATATTGCTGCTCATAATTCATTATTTGAACCAAATTAAAATTAAAATTTTAACACTATCATGTAATTAAGTGTGTAATATTGTTATATTGAACATATTATCATTTATTTGGAGGTTTTTCTATTTGATAACTCCCATTTGAGGGGTTACGAAACCCCTCAAATTTTCTTTTCTAATTTTTGTGCATGCAAGGCCAACTCGTAAAAATCGTTAACTCGTTTTGCTAAAAAAATCGACTCAAATCGGCAAAATTGACCGCCTTAATCGGTAAAAATCGAGAATGGCTTGGAATCGAAAATCGCCTCGGTCATATAGCCTGTAGCGATTACTCGGGGAGTAATCGGCCTTGGAGAGCGATTTTAACTACACTGATCACACATTAATTCAAATGGAAGATTCCAATCCGGTGATTTGATAATTGGCGCACTTGTCAACATTTCCTTTAATTTGTCAAAAGCATCCTTGCATTCCTTGTTGAAGTCGAAAGGTACCTCCTTTTGTAATAACTTGCACATCGGCATGGAGATTTTGGAGAAATCCTTGATAAACCGCCTATAGAAACCTGCATGACCAAGAAAAGAACGGATCTCCCTCACCGAAGTGGGATATTGTAAGTTTCTTATTAAATCTATCTTTGACTTGTCCACTTCGAGCCCTCGAGAGGACACAATGTGACCAAGTACTATGCCGTGGTTTACCATAAAGTGACATTTCTCCCAATTAAGGACAAGGTTTGTGTCTATGCATCGTTTAAGAACTAGTTCAAGGTTGTTTAAACATCCATCAAAAGAATTGCCATAAACACTAAAGTCATCCATAAATACCTTGATGATGCGCTCTACATAATCCGAGAATATACTCACCATGCATCTTTGAAAAGTAGTAGCGCATTGCAAAGGCCAAACGGCATCCGTCTATATGCAAACGTTCCAAACGGACAAGTGAAAGTGGTCTTCTCTTGGTCCTCCGGTGCAATAACAATTTGGTTGTATCCCGAATAACCATCCAAGAAATAATAATAAGAATGCCCCGCTAACCGCTCCAACATTTGATCAATGAAAGGCAAAGGAAAGTGATCCTTTCGGGTTGCGGAATTAAGCTTTCTATAATCAATGCACACTCTCCAACCGGTTTGAACTCTTGTAGGAACAAGTTCATCGTCTTGATTTCGAACAACCGTGACTCCGGATTTCTTTGGTACCACTTGAACCGGACTAACCCACTTGCTATCGGAAATTGGGTAGATTACCCCCACACTTAGCAATTTGAGTATCTCTTTCTTCACAACCTCCATCATGGGAGGATTAAGCCTACGTTGAGCATCACGTACCGGCTTCACGTTCTCTTCCATTAGAATCCTATGCATGCACATGGATGGACTAATGCCCTTGATATCCGCAATTGTCCACCCAATAGCCGTTTTGTGCTCTCTCAAGACTCTAAGCAAACGGTCTTCTTGTACCGGTGTGAGGTTCTTTGAAATAATCACCGGAAGCTCATCTCCATCTCCCAAGAAAGCATATTTCAAATGGTCCGGAAGCGGCTTCAATTCTAGTTTGGGCGCCTTCACAATAGATGGTACAAGTACTTCATCATTCACGGGTAAAGAAATATATGAAACATTACCCTTTTTAGCTTCTTGTAATGTCTCCAAGGCACCACACATCTCCACCAATTCATTGGAGATTTCAACATCCAAGTTAGACAAGCCGTGGACGTCCAATTCAATGCTCTTTTGCAACACCACATCAAGTTCATCCTCTCGATTCAATTCCACCATTTGTTTCGCTAATGAATCAACCACATCAATGGAGTAAACGGAATGCATATCACTTGTGCATATCACCATTTGTCGAATTCCATAGTGAGTGTACCCATATCAACTTCAATCTTCGTCTTTGCGGTCTTCATGAATGGCCTCCCAAGAAGTAAAGAAGTAGATGCTCGGTTCTCATTGTTGTCCATATCCACCACAAAGAAGTCCACCGGAAAAATAAGCTCATTTACTTGCACTAGCACGTCTTCTACAAGTCCCTTTGGATATATGTTCGACTTGTTTGCTAATTGGATAATAACTCTTGTCTCTTTCAAAGGTCCAAGATTCAAGGAGTCATATATATCGGCCGACATCACACTAATGGAAGAACCCAAGTCAAGTAAAGCATGTTCAAACCTTTGCTTAACAATAGTAATTGGCACCGTGAAACCACCGGGATCCGTGCACTTTGTAGGCATCTTCTTCAATAGCATAGCCGACGCACTCTCACCAACTTTAGTAATTTCATTATCAAGCAACCTATCCTTCTTTGTGCATAATTCCTTCATGAACTTCGCATACCGTGGCATTGTCTTGATGGCCTCGATGAAGGGGATGTTGCTTTCAACCTTCTTGAAAATATCCATGAGTGCCTTGTCTTGAGCTTCTTTCTTGGATTTAGCAAAACGACTAGGAAAAGGAGGTGGAGTAGTAAAAGTAGGAACCGATTCCTTCGATTGGTCGGTTGGTGTTGAATTCTCTTTTGGTGCGGCTCCCTCCTTATTTTTGACTACCTCTTCACTAGCTTTTTCATGATGACTTGGACCCTCCACTTGTCTTCCACTTCTTAAAGTAACCGCATTAACATTCTCTCTTGGATTAACAAATGGTTGCGAAGGAAGCGTTGTAGATGCTTGTGATTTCAATAGGTTCACATCGGTCGCCAATTGTCCCATTTGAGTTTGTAGATCCTTGATGGCCGAATCGGTGTTTTGTTGATTTTGTTGAAACAATGACGTAATACCTTGCATCATGACATTAAGCTTTTCATCTATCGAAGTTCCTTGTTCCTTCACTTGAGGTTGAAATTGTTGTTGAGGTTGAAAGCGTGATTGTTGGAAACCACCTTGTTGTGCATATGGATTTGGAGCCGCCGCTTGCTTGTTTGCATAACTAAAGTTAGGATGATCCTTCCAACCGGGATTGTAAGTATTGGAATATGGATCGTACCTTGTCCTTTGATTTGGATATAAAGCATTAACTTGTTAGGTCTCACCATCCGGAATAATTACCGCGGCCATCCTTTGCATCATTATTTCCATGTTACTCATCCTTTGATCAAGTTGTGAAGATGAATCACTAACTTCATGCACTCGCCTAACCATTGGTTCATCTCTTGTGTAGAATTGTTGCGAGTTTGCAGCCATACTTTCAATCAACTCTCTAGCTTGGTTCAAAGTCTTGTTCATTAGTGCACCACCACCCGCGGCATCAAGAAGATATCTATCACTTGGGTTGAGAGCTTCGTAGAAGTATTGGAGTATCATAACATCACTAAATTGATGGTGTGGACAGCTTGCCACCAACCTCTTGTATCGCTCCCAACATTCATACAATGATTCTCCCACTTGTTGTTTCAATCCACAAATCTCCTTGCGAATTTGAGTAGCTTTGGATGCGGGAAAATATCTCTCGAGGAAAAGTTTCTTCATCCCATTCCATGTTGTGATACTTCCAGAAGGAAAATCATATAACCATTCCTTAGCATTGCCCGCCAAAGAAAACGGGAAAGCTTTCAACATTGCTCCATCCATATTGGTCTCCGGTGGAAGCATGGCCATAACTATGGTATAGAAGTCCATAAGATGTTTGTTTGGGTCCTCATTCACCATGCCATGGAACTTTGGTAACTCTCTAATCAACCCCGGCTTAATCTCGAAAGTTGAGTTAGTTTGGATACACCATTGTTGTGTGTCAAGCTTGTGAGAAGCTAGGTCCTTGAGTGTACGATCAGCCATTGTTTCTTCCTCTATGTCCGAATCTGTGAATTCACTTGATGAAGAAGGAGGAAGTGGAGTGTTAACCGCACGAATGAAATCCTTAAGTTGAGTGCCGGATCGAAGACGTATTGGACTCGGTCTGCCCTCTTTAAGCATTCACCAAAGGTATAACACCTGAAATAAGATTCTCGAAAACTAAGTTAGATACGGTAGAGAATCTAACAAAGCAAGAATAAAGCAAAAAGAAAAAACAAAAACAACTAAAAATCGCCCGTTGCTCCCCGGCAACGGCACCAAAATTTGATGCGTGTCGTAACCACAACAAATTAATTAATACTTTACTACCTAATTAACAAGTAATATAGGGTAGTCAAGGTCGATCCCACGAGGAGCACGAGATTCTAGTTGTAAAATTGTCACACAAAGGGGGATGTATAAAGCAAAAGAAAGTAAATAAGGCAATTAAAAGTTAAAGTTGAAATCAATAAGAGAGACAAGATCAAGGAATCCTTCTTCGTTGCAAAACAATGATTAAAGTTATGTTCTTTTCTACTTGTTATTAGTCACAAATTATCACCAACCGTAGGTAAAGCAGCTAGATCAGTGCTAAACCCCTAAATCCCTTGTACCACCGGACACGGAAGTTCTCGACTACCGGATTCTATTTACCAAACCACCTAGAAGTAGATCACTCAAGATGTAATTTAAATAAACGCATTAAGATTTATGAACTTATTAGGTTGATATTAGTAGTTAGACTCTTAGATCAAGGTCTACTTGCTAACGTTGTTTCTACACACAATTGCTCCACGGAATCCCTCCGCAAGGTCTCGTGTTTGCTACTTATGTAAAAAGTCAAGAAACGATTACTTATCTCCTAACTTTCACTAGCTTTAGATCAAATTAACAAATCAATTTAGCGTGCACTCCAAACAATCTATCAATCAATCATGAATGACTAAACATTCCTATTAGTAAAAACAAGCGATAATTATGTGAAAAACCTCAAGATAGAATTGAAACAAAACTCAAATCATGTATTAAGAACTAGGAATTCATCCTCAATCAATAAGAAAATTAGCTACTCATGCTTTTGAAATTCACACAAATAATTATTTAAAAGAAGAATTTTCAAGTTCACACAAATAATTAAGAAGAAGAATCAAATGCAAACACAAGTGTAGTGTGTGTAGAGAGGTGTGTAAAAGATGTAGAAAACTTCTCTATTTATAGGCTTCAATATTCTCCAAATCTTCCAGGAATAGAACCCTTTTCCTTTTGCAATTCAATTTCCAAATTCAAGTCTTTCTCTCCTTCCATCTTCTCTTTCCAAATTTGAGTCCAATTCTCCATCCAATTCCTAGTCCAAGTCTTCATACCCATGAGAGAAATCCATAGAAAATTCTGGAATTTTTGCTCGCTGGAAAACTGGTATTATGGCCGGAATCCGACCGGAATAGTCGCCGGAAAGTAGCTCAGGTGACCGGCAAAGTCCACCCGGTCACCGGTCAACCGGGTCAAAACGTTCGGGTCAACGGGTCAACTCGGTCAAGGCGAATCGGTGAGTCAACTCGGGTCAGGAAGAGTCAGCTGTCAGATGACTCAACTCAGAGTCAGACCTGAATCAGAGTGTGAGTAGCCTGACTGAGCTGAGTCATCTTGGCTCAGGCCATAACACATGCTGTAATCAGTCATGCACCAGGATGGTGCATCATCCAAGCAATTCCAGCTTGCACATTTAATCAAGTCATTCATTCTGCATCACTGCCGCATACTCAAACCTTCCAATCCCATCACCTACAGCTCACTGCACAACTCCATAGCAACACCTCAGTTCCTAGGCAACAATTATTAGCACCAGCTCTGTAGCTATACCACTATCTTCAGATTACCATTTGCTCAGGTCATTGAATTGCATCCGACCAACACAACAAGACCCTCAGCTTCCCTTGTAAGTCTCAGCTTCATCTAACCACTATCCATTCCAAAGATCGGACCTTGCTTAGAGACTCCAGCTGAACTTCTGCCACACTCCCTGTGTAAACATCCACTTTGCCTGTATAAACTGCATCTCATCCTATAACCTTTCCCTGCACACATACTCATTTGCTAACTGCCGTCTGGCATTCAATTACCACAGACCCCAAAGCAACACAATTTGAACCACTTCATTTGTAGACCTGAGCTCCAGAACTTCTTTCGAATCCAACAGTCAGCTAACAGCTCACTCCAGCTCAATTCAGGCCACAGATTTCATGTTTAGCTCAACCCAGTAGAAGCAACATACACAAAGCCTCTTTGCTTGCAGTCACTAGCACTTCCATTACCTGCAGATCACAACTTCACAAGTTCACCAACAGACTCTGTCAATTCTTGCCTAAAACTCCACATACACAGCTCCATAACCTGCAAACCGTTCACCATTTCAGCTGCAACACTTCTTATTTTGCTCTATTTCACTTGCCAATACAGTAACATCTCCATCTCGGCTTCATTGCAGCGCCACTTCTATAGTATCTTCAACAGTTCCACCAACACCACGAGCCATTTAGTCATTCCCAGGCTTCAACATTTCCTGCATCTCAACATCACAACAGAATAGACAATAATAAACCAACACATCCGAGAGCTTTCCATCTCTTTAGCAGCTCAGACCACCTGTGCCATACCCTCCAGCTCTACACAACCGCCATCTCCTTGTGCAACAATTGCACTTCATCCATTGTGCACACAATTCACAACTCCAACGGTAATGCCAAGCTCAGACCATTCATCCAATAGCAACATCGATCTCTCCATCACAGATCCAACTCAACCCATTCTTTGTTCTTCATCTAACTCACAAGTCACAGCGGCATCTTATCAATCACAGACCCATTTTAATTCTGATAACAACAACATCTCCTTCTCCTAAAACCCATTTTTCTATTCTTCTCAGAGAGCTCATCTCATCAATTACAGCGACCAACAATTCCCTGTGTCTGCAATTTCAACCCATGAGAGTCTTCTCCGATTACCCATTCTTTATCCACATCTTCTCAACACCACTGCCAATTTCTCTGTGTCTTCAAATCGCCACCATACCCATCTCACAAAGATCAGCAAATCTCCCTGTTTCAGCGATCTCAATTGATTTCAGCAAACCCTAAGTTCCTTCCTCTCCAACATCGATCTCTGTCAGCAGCAATCGATCCCATGAATTTCTCTCGATTTCGGATGCATCTCTCATGAACTAACAGCAGCGAGTTCATCTCCTTCATCACTCGTTTGCTGCATCATCTCAGGTCGATTCTCACTTCCATCTCTTGGTTTAACCAGCAGCAATGGCTGCTCTCTCTTTTCTTTCAAATGATTGAGAAATCAATTCTCAATTTTAGGTCAGGTTATAATTACACGGATCCGGGTCGGGTCAGATGGATCAGGCTTCGGTTAGGGTATGGATGGATGGGCTTAGGTTAAGGTTATGGGTGGATTCAGACATGTGGGCTTGGGTATGGGTCAGAGTTTAGGGTGTAGGTGGATTCAAACACCCACCATAAGTACACCCCAATTGTGCTATTCTCACTCCCTTCTTTTGGATAAGGGACACCTCTTTGACCTCCCCTTAACCTTGGCTGGGCTCCATATAGTATTCCCTCCTTGGTGAAATGACAATTTTACCCTTTTGCTAAAATATGGTGATTTCTTCCCCTTTTCCTCCGTGTGACTCCATAGTAGCTATAAAACTCAAAACAAGCGTAAAATACATAATTTACAAGAAAAATAGCAAAGAAAGCATAAATAATAGATAGTAAATAGGATGTATTCTACACCCTATCAAATTCCCCCACACTTAGACTTTGCTAGTCCTCGAGCAAATCAAACTAAAAACTCACAACTTCAAAGCGTTCAAGTGTCCCAAGCATCCAAGGAGCTATGAGGACATAGAGTTTCTGCATGCTAGTAATAAGAAGTTAGAAATACTAAAGAACATATTCTCATTCTTAAATGTTGAGTGAGAAATAACCACACCATAATGAGAGAATGCGTGTTTGAGAAACGATCAATAAGCATTTCGCCTCGACTTCTGCCTCACCAAAAAGGATTTTATGATAATTGCACTCAAAAAGACGACTTTTTTTATGGTTCTCACATGTGTGATGCTAGGAATGAAGAGAGAATTCCTGCAACACGTTGAATGGTGGGAAGGACAACTTCCGAAATATTTTTAAAAACCCACATCTTTTAATATTTTGAAAAACCATTTTTCTGACGATCTCTAAGAAAGGAAATCAACCATATATTATTGAGGATGAGATTACTTACTCACCTTCACATCCGATCGCCAATTATGATAACACCACTCTCACGGTATCCAATAGAAACGTCTTCCGCTCCTCGGCTTTATCTTCTTGGTCTTCGTCTTCGGTTTCAACTTTTGATGATAAACCCTCGAATTTCATAAATCCTTGACAATTTTTAACTCTTGTACCTTAAATCCTTGTCGCTTGAAACTTTCTTATAAATTTTCCTTCCCCACGGCTTATTAAATAAAATCAAATATTTCTCTTCTCTTTTTTTTTTTTTTTTTTTTTTTTTCATTATTTTTTTTTTCATTATTTTTTTTTTTTTTTTTTTTGAATTGAAAACAAGAGAAATAAAATAAAAAAATAAACCATGGCCGTGGGAGAAGTATTTTACCGCTTGATTCTTCACAACTTGTATCGTCTTGAAATCATAAACTTCAAAAATTCTCACCTTTTAATTTTCTTCGCTTTCATGAATAAGTCTTCATACTTGGATATAAAATTACCTCATTGTATTGTAAGTCCTCAACATATATGTGAAATCCACCCTTTGTATGTTGCTTTACTTGTATTTGAAATTTGCTCTTTTTTCCCGTCCGTTGCTTGTAAACCTTAAACTTTTCCAACTTTCCTTGTAGATTTTGATGTCGCTCCTTGTTGATGATGAATGTGTTTCTATGGATCCGTTGTTGTCGAGAGAGAGAATGGTGCTAACTGCAAATCGAACTACAAGAAGGTGGCTTTCATCTATAGACGTCACCCTTATGATTGACAAAATTAGCACTAAAGAGATCAAAGAGTAGTGCTTCTATTGGTGGGAGGTTGGGTAGCTCACCATTCTACCCGGAATTGACGTATGGTGACACACGCTCAAAAGAAGCTCTTTAGTAGATGGAAGAATTCTGGTCGGTGCCTCTCATGATATGAATACGGGTAGTCTCCACTAATGATTGATTAGCAACTCTAATAATGCCCTTCTCCCTGCACCAAATTCGCATCACCGGCATGATTAAATCCATTATTTAACACTCTAACAAGCAAGAAATCCGAATATAGTTCTCTAACATTTCCAAGTTCAATTATGTCGGTCAAAATCTCTATGTAAACATACCTAGAAGTATGCTAGTGACTCTAAAATCTTTAAAAGTTGGAGTTTTTAAGTAAAACTTCTTTTTTTTTTTTAAATAATTTTTTTTTTTTTTTGTAATTTTTGTTTTGAAAACATGCTTAACCACTCCCCCACACTTAAACCTTACATTGTCCTCAATGTAATTGAATCCTCCTAGTAAAGTCAAGGTGGGAAATTTTAACATGATAAGGAACAAGAAAAAGAAATAACAAAAAGCAAAAAGATAAGAAATACAAAACCGATGGGTTGCCTCCCATTAAGCGCTTGTTTTAAAGTCGACGGCCCGACTTAGCTCTTGCTGCACATTACTCCTCCAGAGGGAGTGAATCTTGAAGACCAATCACGTCCACATGCTCCGTTGGAAAATTTTCATAATATGGCTTTAACCTATGGCCGTTGACTTTCAAATGTTGTCATGTTTTGTCACTAACAATTTCAACTGCACCATGATCATAAACATTAGTAACAACAAATGGTCCCACCCAACGGGACTTAAGCTTACCCGGAAATAAACGTAAACGAGTATTAAATAAAAGAACTTTTTGCCCCACAACAAAACTTTTCCGCGAAATCATCTTGTCATGAAAAAGCTTATTCTTTTCCTTGTAAATATGGGCACTCTCTTAAGCATCATTACGTATCTCCTCTAACTCATGTAGTTGTAACTTCCTTTGTTTCCCCACTTCATCATACTCCATGTTGAATTTCTTTATCGCCCAATAAGCCTTGTGTTCAAGTTCAACCGGAAGATGACAAGCCTTACCATAAACCAACCTATATAGAGACATACCAATCGGTGTCTTATACGCCGTTCTATACGCCCAAAGTGCATCATTGAGCTTAAAGCTCAAATCTTTCCTAGTGATATTCACCATTTTCTCAAGAATGGACTTGATCTCACGATTTGAAATTTCCGCTTGTCCACTAGTTTGTGGATGATAAGGCGTACCCATTTTGTGTGTTATGTTGTACTTCTTGAGGAGAGCGTGGAAAGCCTTCTTGAAATGTGAGCCTCCATCGCTTATCACCACTCTTGGTGTACCATGCCTATTGAATATGTTTTCCCTTACAAAATCACAAACAACTTGAGAGTCATTAGTTTTTGTGGCTCTAGCCTCCACCCATTTCGAAACATAATCTACGGCAAGAAGTATATAAAAATTTCCATTCGAATTGACAAAAGGGCCCATAAAATCAATACCACACACATCAAAAATCTCAACGGCGAGAATTGGTGTGAGTGGCATTTGATTTCGAACACCTAGATTGCCCGTTCGTTGACATCTATCACACGATTTACAAAAAATATATGAATCTTCAAACAAGGTGGGCCAATAAAATCCACTATCGAGAACTTTGAGAGCGGTGCGTTAGAACCAAAGTGGCCACCACATGCAAAAGTGTGGCAAAAGGAGAGGATGGATTGAAATTCGGAGTTAGGTACGCACCTTCGCATTATTTGATCAACGCCATATTTCCATAAGTATGGTTCATCCCACACATATTGCTTAGCTACCTTCTTAAGTTTCATCTTTTGCAAAGTAGACATTGTACTAGGTACCTTCCTTGTCACCAAGTAATTCACTATATCCGCATACCAAGGTGTTGATTCTTCCATGGAGAAAAGTTGTTCGTCCGGAAAGCGGTCATGTAATGGAAGTTCTTCTTGAGACATAACAAGTCTACTAAGATGATCCGCAACGGTATTCTCCACACCCCTCTTATCACGAATTTCTATGTCGAACTCTTGTAACAATAGGATCCACCGGATTAATCTTGGCTTAGCTTCTTTCTTCTTTATTAAGTGTCTTAGTGCGGCATGATCGGAATACACAATAACCTTTGTACCCACCAAGTATGATCTAAATTTTTCCAAAGCAAAAACTATAGCCAATAACTCCTTTTCCGTGGTAGAATAATTGATTTGTGCATCATTAAGGGTCCTAGATGCATAATAGATAACATGGGGCAACTTGTCCACTCTTTGACCCAAAACGGCTCCCACCGCATAATCACTAGCATCACACACAAAGTAATCGAAATCGTTCCTCGGTTCTAATCGGTTAGGGAGCTTGGAGCGAGGAGCAATTAGCTCGGACTTGGAAATCGCCATAACTCGTTCTAATACTCGGAATCTATTTATTTTAGATTTATATATTGCTGCTCATAATTCATTATTTGAACCAAATTAAAATTAAAATTTTAACACTATCATGTAATTAAGTGTGTAATATTGTTATATTGAACATATTATCATTTATTTGGAGGTTTTTCTATTTGATAACTCCCATTTGAGGGGTTACGAAACCCCTCAAATTTTCTTTTCTAATTTTTGTGCATGCAAGGCCAACTCGTAAAAATCGTTAACTCGTTTTGCTGAAAAAATCGACTCAAATCGGCAAAATTGACCGCCTTAATCGGTAAAAATCGAGAATGGCTTGGAATCGAAAATCGCCTCGGTCATATAGCACGTAGCGATTACTCGGGGAGTAATCGGCCTTGGAGAGCGATTTTAACTACACTGATCACACATTAATTCAAATGGAAGATTCCAATCCGGTGATTTGATAATTGGCGCACTTGTCAACATTTCCTTTAATTTGTCAAAAGCATCCTTGCATTCCTTGTTGAAGTCGAAAGGTACCTCCTTTTGTAATAACTTGCACATCGGCATGGAGATTTTGGAGAAATCCTTGATAAACCGCCTATAGAAACCTGCATGACCAAGAAAAGAATGGATCTCCCTCACCGAAGTGGGATATTGTAAGTTTCTTATTAAATCTATCTTTGACTTGTCCACTTCGAGCCCTCGAGAGGACACAATGTGACCAAGTACTATGCCGTGGTTTACCATAAAGTGACATTTCTCCCAATTAAGGACAAGGTTTGTGTCTATGCATCGTTTAAGAACTAGTTCAAGGTTGTTTAAACATCCATCAAAAGAATTGCCATAAACACTAAAGTCATCCATAAATACCTCGATGATGCGCTCCACATAATCCGAGAATATACTCACCATGCATCTTTGAAAAGTAGCCGGCGCATTGCAAAGGCCAAACGGCATCCGTCTATATGCAAACGTTCCAAACGGACAAGTGAAAGTGGTCTTCTCTTGGTCCTCCGGTGCAATAACAATTTGGTTGTATCCCGAATAACCATCCAAGAAATAATAATAAGAATGCCCCGCTAACCGCTCCAACATTTGATCAATGAAAGGCAAAGGAAAGTGATCCTTTCGGGTTGCGGAATTAAGCTTTCTATAATCAATGCACACTCTCCAACCGGTTTGAACTCTTGTAGGAACAAGTTCATCGTCTTGATTTCGAACAACCGTGACTCCGGATTTCTTTGGTACCACTTGAACCGGACTAACCCACTTGCTATCGAAAATTGGGTAGATTACCCCCACACTTAGCAATTTGAGTATCTCTTTCTTCACAACCTCCATCATGGGATGATTAAGCCTACGTTGAGCATCACGTACCGGCTTCACGTTCTCTTCCATTAGAATCCTATGCATGCACATGGATGGACTAATGCCCTTGATATCCGCAATTGTCCACCCAATAGCCGTTTTGTGCTCTCTCAAGACTCTAAGCAAACGGTCTTCTTGTACCGGTGTGAGGTTCTTTGAAATAATCACCGGAAGATCATCTCCATCTCCCAAGAAAGCATAAATCAAATGGTCCGGAAGCGGCTTCAATTCTAGTTTGGGCGCCTTCACAATAGATGGTACAAGTACTTCATCATTCACGGGTAAAGAAATATATGAAACATTACCCTTTTTAGCTTCTTGTAATGTCTCCAAGGCACCACACATCTCCACCAATTCATTGGAGATTTCAACATCCAAGTTAGACAAGCCGTGGACGTCCAATTCAATGCTCTTTTGCAACACCACATCAAGTTCATCCTCTCGATTCAATTCCACCATTTGTTTCGCTAATGAATCAACCACATCAATGGAGTAAACGGAATGCATATCACTTGGGTAGCGCATGGCTTCAAATATATTAAAGTGTATTATCTCCTTGTCGAATTCCATAGTGAGTGTACCCATATCAACTTCAATCTTCGTCTTTGCGGTCTTCATGAATGGCCTCCCAAGAAGTAAAGAAGTAGATGCTCGGTTCTCATTGTTGTCCATATCCACCACAAAGAAGTCCACCGGAAAAATAAGCTCATTTACTTGCACTAGCACGTCTTCTACAAGTCCCTTTGGATATATGTTCGACTTGTTTGCTAATTGGATAATAACTCTTGTCTCTTTCAAAGGTCCAAGATTCAAGGAGTCATATATATCGGCCGACATCACACTAATGGAAGCACCCAAGTCAAGTAAAGCATGTTCAAACCTTTGCTTACCAATAGTAATTGGCACCGTGAAACCACCGGGATTCGTGCACTTTGTAGGCATCTTCTTCAATAGCATAGCCGACGCACTCTCACCAACTTTAGTAATTTCATTATCAAGCAACCTATCCTTCTTTGTGCATAATTCCTTCATGAACTTCGCATACCGTGGCATTGTCTTGATGGCCTCGATGAAGGGGATGTTGCTTTCAACCTTCTTGAAAATATCCATGAGTGCCTTGTCTTGAGCTTCTTTCTTGGATTTAGCAAAACGACTAGGAAAAGGAGGTGGAGTAGTAAAAGTAGGAACCGATTCCTTCGATTGGTCGGTTGGTGTTGAATTCTCCTTTGGTGCGGCTCCCTCCTTATTTTTGACTACCTCTTCACTAGCTTTTTCATGATGACTTGGACCCTCCACTTGTCTTCCACTTCTTAAAGTAACCGCATTAACATTCTCTCTTGGATTAACAAATGGTTGCGAAGGAAGCGTTGTAGATGCTTGTGATTTCAATAGGTTCACATCGGTCGCCAATTGTCCCATTTGAGTTTGTAAATCCTTGATGGCCGAATCGGTCTTTTGTTGATTTTGTTGAAACAATGACGTAATACCTTGCATCATGACATTAAGCTTTTCATCTATCGAAGTTCCTTGTTCCTTCACTTGAGGTTGAAATTGTTGTTGAGGTTGAAAGCGTGATTGTTGGAAACCACCTTGTTGTGCATATGGATTTGGAGCCGCCGCTTGCTTGTTTGCATAACTAAAGTTAGGATGATCCTTCCAACCGGGATTGTAAGTATTGGAATATGGATCGTACCTTGGCCTTTGATTTGGATATAAAGCATTAACTTGTTCGGTCTCACCATCCGGAATAATTACCGCGGCCATCCTTTGCATCATTATTTCCATGTTACTCATCCTTTGATCAAGTTGTGAAGATGAATCACTAACTTCATGCACTCGCCTAACCATTGGTTCATCTCTTGTGTAGAATTGTTGCGAGTTTGCAGCCATACTTTCAATCAACTCTCTAGCTTGGTTCAAAGTCTTGTTCATTAGTGCACCACCACCCGCGGCATCAAGAAGAGATCTATCACTTGGGTTGAGAGCTTCGTAGAAGTATTGGAGTATCATAACATCACTAAATTGATGGTGTGGACAGCTTGCCACCAACCTCTTGTATCGCTCCCAACATTCATTCTGCATCACTGCCGCATACTCAAACCTTCCAATCCCATCACCTACAGCTCACTGCACAACTCTATAGCAACACCTCAGTTCCTAGGAAACAATTATTAGCACCATGTTCTTTTCTACTTGTTATTAGTCACAAATTATCACCAACCGTAGGTAAAGCATTCTCCCGTAGCTATACCACTATCTTGATTACCATTTGCTCGAAAATTAGTCATTGAATTGCATCCGTCTTTCTCTCCTTTCATCTTCTCTTTCCAAACCAACACAACAAGACCCTCAGCTTCCCTTGTAAGTCTCAGCTTCATCTAACCACTATCAATTCCAGTATCAGACCTTGCTTAGAGACTCCAGCTGAACTTCTGCCACACTCCCTGTGTAAACATCCACTTTGCCTGTATAAACTGCATCTCATCCTATAACCTTTCCCTGCACACATACTCATTTGCTAACTGCCGTCTGGCATTCAATTACCACAGACCCCAAAGCAACACAATTCGAACCACTTCCTTTGTAGACCTAAGCTCCAGAACTTCTTTCGAATCCAACACTCAGCTAACAGCTCACTCCAGCTCAATCCAGGCCACAGATTTCATGTTTAGCTCAACCCAGTAGAAGCAACATACACAAAGCCTCTTTGCTTGCAGTCACTAGCACTTCCATTACCTGCAGATCACAACTTCACAAGTTCACCAACAGACTCTGTCAATTCTTGCCTAAAACTCCACATACACAGCTCCATAACCTGCAAACCGTTCACCATTTCAGCTGCAACACTTCTTATTTTGCTCTATTTCACTTGCCAATACAATAACACCTCCATCTCGGCTTCATTGCAGCGCCACTTCTATAGTATCTTCAACAGTTCCACCAACACCACGAGCCATTTAGTCATTCCCAGGCTTCAACATTTCCTGCATCTCAACATCACAACAGAATAGACAATAATAAATCAGCCTTAGTTCCAAGGCAAACCAACACATCCGAGAGCTTTCCATCTCTTTAGCAGCTCAGACCACCTGTGCCATACCCTCCAGCTCTACACAACCGCCATCTCCCTGTGCAACAATTGCACTTCATCCATTGTGCACACAATTCACAACTCCACCGGTAATGCCAAGCTCAGACCATTCATCCAATAGCAACATCGATCTCTCCATCACAGATCCAACTCAACCCATTCTTTGTTATTCATCTAACTCACAAGTCACAGCGGCATCTTATCAATCACAGACCCATTTTAATTCTGATAACAACAACATCTCCTTCTCCTAAAACCCATTTTTCTATTCTTCTCAGAGAGCTCATCTCATCAATTACAACGACCAACAATTCCCTGTGTCTGCAATTTCAACCCATGAGAGTCTTCTCCGATTACCCATTCTTTATCCACATCTTCTCAACACCACTGCCAATTTCTCTGTGTCTTCAAATCGCCACCATACCCATCTCACAGCATCAGCAAATCTCCCTGTTTCAGCGATCTCAATTGATTTCAGCAAACCCTAAGTTCCTTCCTCTCCAACATCGATCTCTGTCAGCAGCAATCGATCCCATGAATTTCTCTCGATTTCGGATGCATCTCTCATGAACTAACAGCAGCGAGTTCATCTCCTTCATCACTCATTTGCTGCATCATCTCAGGTCGATTCTCACTTCCATCTCTCGGTTTAACCAAAGAAGAATGGTCGCTCTCTTTTTCTTTCAAATGATTGAGAAATCAATTCTCAATTTTAGGTCAAGTTATAATTACACGGATCCGGGTCGGGTCAGATGGATCAGGCTTCGGTTAGGGTATGGATGGATGGGCTTAGGTTAGGGTTATGGGTGGATTCAGACATGTGGGCTTGGGTATGGGTCAGAGTTTAGGGTGTAGGTGGATTCAAACACCCACCATAAGTACACCCCAATTGTGCTATTCTCACTCCCTTCTTTTGGATAAGGGACACCTCTTTGACCTCCCCTTAACCTTGGCTGGGCTCCATATAGTATTCCCTCCTTGGTGAAATGACAATTTTACCCTTTTGCTAAAATATGGTGATTTCTTCCCCTTTTCCTCCGTGTGACTCCATAGTAGCTATAAAACTCAAAACAAGCGTAAAATACATAATTTACAAGAAAAATAGCAAAGAAAGCATAAACAATAGATAGTAAATAGGATGTATTCTACACCCTATCAATACACTAAAACAAGACTAGACTCCTGATGCAATTTGCACATTCCTGGTCATCCACCGACTCTCACAACAAACAAATTGGGACTAGTTACAGATGGATTAGGTAATCTCAAGAAATTCAACCAAAGAGAATACATCTGATTAGATCAAAAATGAAAGGAAAACAAACAAAAAAAACTGGATTCAACTTTTCATAATTTTATTTATTTACTGGGAAATTGGTCATACATAATAAACTTATGGAGATAAAGAAACCGTGGGAGTAAAAATGAAGAAACTAGCATATCAATTCTTGTGCTTTCCGAAACTTCTCTTGGGAAACTGGTTATCTAAATTATAATTTTGAGAGGAGATATCATAATGCTTGCCAGCTGTTGTTCGTGTTCGTGATGTTGCCCGCCACCACCGATTGTTTCTCCCATGGTTTTGTTGCACCTGATAGATCTATAATTTAGGGTTGGCATTTTGGCTATTAGCAGATAGAAGTGGGAGGCACAGTTGAGATCCATTAGGTAAAAATCTTATGCTACTTATAAGGGATAAGAGATGGAGATCCGACCCTTTGTTTTAGGGTTCACTTGTATTATATGATCTAACGTTTCTAACGTATTCTTTGACTAATCCTGTTTGGTGACCTACATTTCTATTGATAAGCGGCTATGATCTGCATGATTGATAAATTTCGAGAACCTCCTAGGGTTGGATGTTTTTAAGGTGTCAAGATGTGCACTCAGTTAAGTGCCTCCTTGGTACATCTACTTTGCTGAAATTTTATGATTGACTCGTAAATTTGAAGGGCACTTCTTGTGGTTACTTGTGCTTCTATCTAGTAAATGTTGTGTGTATAGGCAATTTGGATAATTTTATTTTGTTTTTTAGGTGGAATATGCATAGGGAGCTCATACTGACATGAACATGTTAAATTGATATAGATTCCACAAGGAGAATTTCTCTGGATAATAGGTAAGAATGTACATGTTTAAGGTCTTATAGGGAAATAATTGCATATATACCGGATTGCAAAACAAGAAATGTTTGGAAGTTTTTTTTTTTTAACCACTCAGCCTTACATGGAGGTAGTCTTAAGATATTGATCTGACCAACTTTTTACAGTTGACTAAAATAGTCAAAACTATATTTTGTGTTCTTTGTTAAAATATTTTCTTTTCCATAATGTTAACTTCTTCTAAAATTTCTCACAACATCCACGTAGTGCTTCTACTTGAATCCCCTACTAGCAATCCCAAATAGTTTAAAATTACTAATCCAGTATAAGCTTCAAAGATACTAAGAATTAAAAAAAAAAACTACTGCTCTTGGACTCAGTTATACTTGGTCTCTTCTACTAATATCTACAACACGACTGCAAAAAATTGGAAAAACATAACAAATGATTCGACCGATTTTGTCGCTACATAAAGAAATTTCTAGCGGGAAATATATTTGTTTTCCTAGAACATTTATCATATCAGAAACAACACGTACCGACATGTTTTTATTTTCAACATTATCATGCAATCTTATCCGCCTTTTACATTTATATATCACCAGTATTTTTATTTAATATTTTAAATTATGATTATGTTCTAGATCTATTAGATAATCAAATCCCTACACATGTAAAAGGAACTAGGATTGCGTGAAATAAAAAAAAAAAACAATGGATCTTCCAAAAATAAAATAAAAAAACAAGGTGCTAGTGAAATGGAAACATAGCCCCAAGCTAGAAGCTAATGTTGGGCCGGATGTGTACCGTTTTAGATATTGGCCCAGTTTTAAAATCCTAGGGTTAGTATTGATTCATATATAAACCTCCTTGGTCTCAGCGGCTTGCAGTCACTTTTTTTGCAGTCACTTAGATCTATCCACTCTAGTCTTCTTCAATTTAAAATTCATCATCTGGTTGAAATTCTCTTCCTCTTGCCTTTAAGATTATCATGGAAATCAGGGTTATGAATGGGAATCCTCACATCAACAAGCAATCATCTTTGTTGTCGTGTAATGACTTATCCTCTCATAAATACAAGCATTTCTTTCAATTTGTCTTCATTTCGTGGAAGATTTATTGTTTTTGCTTTCATCTAGGAACGAAGATAGAGAAATCTATGGAATAAGGAACGATTCCTTTATCTGTTATTATTTTGAATTTTTATGATGAAATTTATAATGAAATTCAGATTTTGTTTTAATTTTCGTTTGTTGTTTCATTTGATTGCCTTAATATTTACTAATTCAAGGAAAAACAGTGATTATTGAATTTGGTGGGTGTGTTGCTTCTTTTATCAGCATTTTGGTGTTGGTGCAAGGTCATCAAGACAAGCCTAGATGATTTTTGGTGATGGTATTGCATCTTTCCATGCCTTCAGGGTTTCAGCACTTTTCTGTATCTTCATTAAACAAGTATTGCTGGGTATTTTTTAGATTGGACAAGTAGGATCAAAGTAGTTGTACCATTTAGCTTGAGTTTTCTTTACTGATGTAACATACGAACTAAGTTGTTCAGGAGCGTGGAAAACCACGAAATCTCCATGTTGAATAAACATAGAAATACTAGAGCAGTATACAATGTAAGACTAGGCTAAAATTAAGGTGTTGATTGGAGATTTTTGTAACTCAAAAGTGTTCTCAAAGCGAAAAAGATTAAGAGCCAGAGCTGAAAGGTTGAGAGACAGCATGACCATAGGTGTTATCAAATTTGTGGTGAAGTTATCGTACCGAGTAAAAAGAAATCACCCTTCAACTCATCCATATTTATTTAACCAACCTGGAGTTCTTGGGCTCTGGAGAGGTGCACTCTTGAATCCAAAGAAGGCACTAGCTGGGTTTTTCAAAATATATGAACAAGGCAGTAGCTGGATTTTTCAACTTGTCTCACCTACAATTTTGCTGCTGAGTTGTTTCACCTACAATATTTCTCCTGGTAAGGGATAGCAGATTTTTGAGTAACTTGGTTTCAAAGTCAGCACGGGAGACTTTCCTTGGACACTCTGATTCCAAAACTGATTTTATCAACCCGATTCATTCGCGGTTTATGTACACCAACGTTTCTACATTCAGTTCAGACCTTATGAAGCTTTCGGATCAACGTTGGATATGCATGCTTTTGATAAGTTCTAATACTTCCTCTTGTACACCTCTTGGCACATCAAGAGCTTCCTTAGGATCCGCATGCAGCATCACATAAACGGTTAAGCCGCTTCACTTGTGAAACCCAACTTATTTTCACTAGACAGTAAAAATAAGCTAGATTTACTGCAGAAATTTCAATCTGATGCTCATGCAAAACCAGAACACCATTGGGGTTATCCAATTGCACGCCGCCATACGATGAATTGCCATTTACCGACGAAGATGAAGTTGTAAAACTTCTCTTTTAAAGAATATCATAGAGTGGGCTGATAGCTCAACCCCAATATTAATGGGCCTAAGCCAGGAGGTGTCTCTCCGCGAAACTGTTAAGTGTATAGTACCACTACCACACCATAATTCCAGAAGCCATCTAACTATCGAGCAATGATATGACAAGCACATATGTTTGTGGATAGGGTTCTTGTGAATAAAATGCGCAATTTAAATTTATGAGCTCGTTTTTTTTTTTTTTTTTTTCTTTTTAAATGCAATTATGAGTTCATTTTTCTAATAAGCACGCTTCCTGACCTGATATTTTGGTGTGCAACTCTTCATTTGAACAAAAAACTTACTGAGTTAAGCTCAATATGACGACCAATTCTTTATTGTTCTTCCGTTTTACTTTGGTGTCATTGTGCAGCATAGTGATATCTTGTGTGCAATAAAATGGGATAATTTCCAACTGGAAGAAGTTTTTTGCTTGAATCCTCGACGGGAACACAACATTTGTATATATATGATAACTAGGCCTTGACCCGTGCCGTAACGGCACGGGCGATGATCATTGTCTATAACTTAAATCATACTTTGCTAAAGATTAAGTTCCGACCAGTTAGATCTCTTGAAAAAATGGAAACCATATACGTTGCCGGTGTGGTTCCTGGATGCCTTAAAAAATTAGTATAGAAAACATAAAATTGTGTTCATGTTTACCGAATATATAAAATTGTGTTCATGTTCATTGGAATATGCAAACTCGTATGCCTTAAAAAATCAACCTGAAGTTTCGATTCATTGAATGATTCCCCTGATGTGGTGTTATATTATAACCCATATTACACAGTAGTTCGCCCTGAATTTAACTCCTGTTATAGATAAGATCCACCAAAGGTAAAAAGTAGTAATACTAAAATGCCATAGAAAGGTGAACTACATCTCAACCAAAAGCAGTTTAAGAGACACACCAGAATGAAAAGCAGAATGGGAAACACATTAAAACAAAATGCATTGAGTCAAAGAAACATAAATGATGATTCGTAGTATTGTTTTATTTGTCGGCAGCTCCCTTCCTAATGAAATCAATTAATCGAGATCTTCCATGGAAGTCTCCCCATGTTCCTCTTTCATAACAATTTTTCCCATTCCATCTGTTAGATCTTTCATTCTAGCTGACTCATCCGCTATTTTCGTGTTCCCGATCTTCCAAATATGTGGAGAGTAGGACTTTTTGGCATCCAAATAGTATTTTTGGGCATCTAACGGATGATACAAACTCTCCATCGTAATATGATGTACCTGCAATTTTTATAACACTTATTAGAATGAAATTTTAAAAATGTGTACCCATTACGTTTTCTAGGGGTAGTATATATGCGAACCTCTGCCATTAAATCTTCCATATATAATTGTGCGCAGCAGTTTCTGTTGACGAATGCTTTTGTAACTTCAAAAGTCTTGTCCATGTTACCTCCATCTGTTCGTATCTGCACCCGGAATACAATCCGGCGATGCAGGACCTCGTACAGAACCTCGAACACATGCTGAACTCCTTGGTCCTGTTCCAAATTAGAAGGATGTAAGCAGTTTCCTTACCACTTTATGTCATTTTCAACCATAAACTTCATGTCATTTTCTATTATAAACTTTATGTCACGTATGAATTTTAAAAAGCTATACCTTTTTCAATTGCATCAAGTAATCCGCCGTACGTCCTATCAATTCTTCCGCTGCAATTCCTTTTGCTCGGAATATTGCCGATTTCGTCCCATCAGTAACCATCATTGTCAAACGCAGTCTGTCCAAGTGTTGATTAGTATAACTATTTCTTTATGTCGATATTATGTAATGTTCATTTTTTTAATACAAAAATTATAAGAAAATAAATATTACTTTGGGATTGAGTTAATGTATTTCAAGCACTCTGGACACTGCTTCCCGTGCCTTATTTCCTCAAAATCCTTGTTGCATTGAGGACAGTACATGCAGCACCAATCATCTGCGAAGCTAGTTATTTGCGCCAACGTAGTCATTGTTTCTCCTTCCTGTAATAACATGACGTAAAATATTTGGATTTTTCCAATAGATTAATAGATCAGTTCATACCTGAATCTCCAAATTCATTTTCTTCTCGGATAGCATACCAATTGACATGATGTGTTTCCGTTCATATGTGGAAGCATTTTCCAGATTCCTTCCAACGGCAGTCATGCTGCTGCTGATGTTGGATTCATTGTAGTTTGTCCCTGCAAGAGCGGCACCGTTTACCCTCACAAATTATAAGTAATTCCTACATAATTTATTTGGATAAATGGTTATACCTGGCCGGATTGCTCTTCCCGGTGATTGTTTCTTGAGATATGCCATTATATATTTGGGTATGATACAGTTTACCTGTGATGCCATAGTGAAATCTGTCGATATGTGGTGTCGTAGGTTTGATCTCAATTCTTCTCCACCTTAAATATACCTCTGGTCATTAATGTGTATAATGAAAATTCATTGAATGACCATCATGCATCTTTATATTTCAGTTAAAAATCCGAACAGTCTTTCTAAAAATTTCAATTGGATATGGGAGTTACATAAAATAGGTGGAGCCAAATCAGGCACTCAGAAGAGATGTTAGCACATAAGATTGACGTTACAATGGACATGAATAATTAATCAAACATTAAGAGAAATAGATCCGCTGTGACGTCCACCAAGTTGTGTACATTTTTCATCCGAATTAAGGAACTCTGAATTGGATTAAGGACCACCGAATTTTCCAGTGTGAGTGTTTTGGTGACCGACCCATCTTAGCCTGTTATTGCTTTGTTGGTTCCGAAAACGCAGAAAGTGTTGCCCGTCACCGGGATTTCATGATAGATACTGCCTGCCATTGCTAGGTTAGGTCAGTTGTCGTTTTAGCTTTCCACCAAATAAGCCAGTGTTAGTTAAGTGTACCTAATAGCTAAGGTCATAAAGTAAACTCAGCCAAACCTCAAGGCATCAGAATGGTGAAGTGCAGGGAATTAGCCTTCCCTCTTCAATGCCACTGTTAGTTTCTCACTGTAAGGGCCGGTGATTGGATTACATTTTAGGGCCCTGTTGTTCCAAAAATTATGTTGTCCACAAATTAAGAGAATTTGGGAGGTTAACCCGAAGGTGATGTTTCTTATTCTTAGTTTGTTACATGCAAATTAAGAGAGAACTTGAAAACAACAATCCATCATATGGGAGCTCTAAAATAAACACATGACGCGAGCCTATTCTATATGAGCTTCTTGTTTCCGTTCCTAAGGTTCGAAATGTTCAGTCATAAATATGGTGTCCATAATGCTGGTCCATAAGGTACACAGAGAGGTTTTCTGAGGCAGTTTTTCCATCCAGCAAGTGGTAGTAGGAGCTCTCTTTGATGATCTAATAAGCCCGAGCAGTATATTTCACAAACACGACTATGCCTTCCAGCTACAATAAAAATTTCTTTCCCGTTTGATTGCAAGAAACCCGGTGCACAATTTTTTCGATTAACCCAGGGAATGCCAAGAACATAATATTATTATCATATCAGCACAGTTACATGTTGGATGCTCTAAAAGTTTAATTTGATTATAAATCAGATCCATCTATGCCGCTAAGGGTCACGATAAGAGGAAAACACCAAAGGGAACACACTAAAACGCGGAAAGGGAAAAACACATGCAACATGCAGTAAGGGAAACACACTACAAAAATGCAGCAAGGGAAACATACTTGAACAAAATGCAGACACAAAAATAAACATGATCAAAGATTCCTAGGTATTAGTTTATTTATTCAAAGCCTAAAACCAACAAAGTCGTGAGTCCTCATAGTGCTCAATCTTCAGTTACTGCAGATGTCGAGTCAGCTTCGGCTATATTCGCAAGCGGGGTTTCTTCTTTGGGTGGATCACTATCGCGCAAAGGCTCTTCTTCGGGACGGATGACTTCGGTAGTCCGAGCAAGCAGACTGGTCGGAGTTCTGCTGCAGGGGGAAGGAAACTTAGCTACGGTAAAGGTTGGGGCATCCTGATGTTGTGTGTTATACGCAGTTACCATTATGAGGTAATCCTGGAACACTCCAATGAGTGGTTCAAATGCGGCCTTCACTGCTGCGAGGCCTTCCACCTGGTTTATTTTTTATTTTATTTTAAGAATTTTCAACGGAACATAAGTTAAACTGCGGAATAGAAATAGGTGTGTGAAATGTAAATGTAAATCGTGTACCTCGCCCTTAGCCACAACATCCAAGGATGGAATCTGGACCAATTTTTGGACTTCAGTGTCCATGGCAACAAAAAAGGCGCTACTGGTGGAGTCTTCAACTTCAAATCTAAGAAGGTATCTACAGAACCATGGATGAAACCATTGTTAGCGGATTTAAAATGCAAACTGGTAACAAATAATAAGTTAACATGGTATATTAGACGGAACCTGGGCACTGGTTCGTCTATTTGGACCTTGCAGCTGGGACACCAATGGTCGCCTACATGTCCCACCAATTTTGTTGTGCAGTTGTGGCACCCAAGGTAGTACCATCCTTTGTCGGTGGAAATACCAAGAGCCTTGGCATGACAGATTTTTTTGTTTAGTGCCTGAATAAATGGTGACACAGTTAAGTCATTGTTACGCGGAATTTAAGCATATAACTTTTTTGGATTGCAAAAAGGCAATTAACCGGAAAGCATACATTGTACCCAGATTCCCACTTGGTTTTGAACAATTCAGCAATTGACTTTCTACTGTCAGCAATCGATTGGTTTGCCGGATAGTACTTGACTCTAGACGGGAGTGTGATCTCACGTGGTGGGGTTCGGTGAGAAGACTGTGTCAAAAATAAATCGTAAGAAAGTATTTTGTATGCGTTGCATAATTTCAGGATTCCCGTAATAACACAATGGAAATTTACAATTCGGAACTCAAAGAACTACAATTTTCTTGACTTGTGCCTATTACAGTTTTTTGGATATGTTACTTATAATTCATTTAATTCTTGTCTTGAAAGTTTTACCTTTCTTTGATGTGCAAGACCTCTGGAATGTCGACGTCAAAGTAAATTTTAGTTGCATTAGTTGAAGAAAGTGACGCCTTGCCTGGACAATAACGGTGGATAATTTAATATGTAAGTTTGGAATTAAGATATGTTTATTCAGAGGTTTCAACGATTTGATAGTCTAATTTAGAGTACCTAGATATTGCTTGACATAAGCACCAGCTACAACAGCCACAATGGGTTGTGCATTCACTCCATTGGCCTCAAGATTTCTTGTTAACTCGGAAGATGAGTCACCCCATAGTGTAACCTTAAGTTTCATGCCACTGTATTAAGATACAACATGTGATAGGTTAGTGCCATAGACCAAGACCAATATAACAGCGAAGGATACAATGTAAATGATTTTAACTCGGACTACCTTATGTTTTCAAGGGTCATTTCGCGCATGAAACACGTATTGCCAGAACCTCTCTTCAGTTGCTGCAAGTTTGTGTGGCTGGTCAACACACCGACCACATCTGTAATCCAAGAAAAAAAAATTATTAGTTAGCTTATGTACTAAAGCTGGTGGGTAGCAGCTTTCTCAGTTTTTTGTGGGAGTTACCAGTAAGGCAGGTATTGGTATTAGCAGATGCCAGTGCTTCAAACTCTGTGAATACGAATTTGTGCCGAGGAATAGCCGATGTGGGGAGCTCAAGAGGAGTAACATCAGTATTCCAGTTAAAATATGCACGGTAGTCATTCTGGGCTGGACGAAAGATTTTTTTTTCAGGGGCAAATGTCAAATTGTTTAGACAAAGTAGCATCCCTTCTTGTAGCAGGGTCTCGAATTTCCATATGATTTTTTTCTGGACGATTGCGTACAATAGATCACCCTGAGAAGTGATAAGTTAGAAATGAAAATAAATTATTACTTCGGTTAAAAAATAAATCACCCTGAGAAGTGATAAGTTAGAAATGCAAAATCTGGTTACACACTACATTTTCACAACCCAAATCCAATAATGTGCAAGAAGAAAACCACGCAATAAAACCAATGATATGACTTCAATTTTCAGAATTTGGGGACAGGCTTGAAGTTTTGACAATCCTGCCGGTGAACATTCGGTCTATTGATTCCTAACAATGAATCTCCTGCCAATGAACACCATCTTAGCTGGTGTTTTTCTATTTGACAATCAAACAAAGTGATCCTACTACTAAGATGAACTCAATTAGGAAACACCTAAAAAAGGAAGGATACGTTTGTTGAATCTGTACAAACTTACTGAGTTATCAAGTAGGAGCAAATCGAGGCTTGTCACCTCGTTAGTTCTCATGAAGTCAACCTCGTACCACATCCGAGCGATACGGACTCTGGTCATCCATGGACCAATACCATTTTTGAGCTGAAAATCTTTCAAGGTGAGGATTGCAGGATTCGGCACAGCTTGGGCAGGTGTTTGCAGGACTGGAGAGTTTGTAGACGCCATGCCGAGTACTTTCTGTTGAATATTTAAAAAGACACAAATAAAGATAAAAATCAAATATGATGCGATAATACAATGCGAAATGATTTTTTTAAGACACAAATAAGGATGAAAATCAAATATGAGGCGATAATACAATGCGACATGTTTTTTTTTTTTTTTGATGAAATGCTGAAAAATACACCAACCTGGAATAATCACGTGTGACAATGATGGAAGAAGGTATTGAATTGCGCCGGGTGAGTGAGATGCGTCTCTCAGAATCAGGGGACCTTTATATAGGCTGAAAATTTCCATCCTTTCAGTGGGAATGCCAAACATGAATGAAACAGCTCCCATCATTAATCATACACAACAACCAATTTTAATCGTAACAGAAGAACTGAAAAGGAAATTGGCATAATGAATCAATCAATTAAACCAAAGAATTATGAATTTTAATAGTAACGGAACTCCTTAAAAGGAAATTGGCATAATGAGATCCACATCTGCATAACCCAAAAAACAATTAAACCCAACGCACCTAATTGGGTCTCATCGATTAAATTATTACCAAGAAAATCAATTGGGATTAAATTAGATCCTGCATAAGCTTTCAATTAGTCAACAATTAAATCAGCTGTAATGAGATCCACATCTGCATAAACCCAAAAATCAATTAAACCCAACGCACCTCATCGATTAAATTATTACCAAGAAAATCAATTGTAAACAGGTAAATTAGATCCTGCATGCAATTGTAAATTGGATGTGGCATATGTACAACTTGTAAATTTAACCAAGAAAATCAATTGAACCCGACCCACTATCAATTGGACTCATCAATTACTCCCGGAGATTTACACTGTTTTTCTAACTTTGTTGATTTTTTTTTCCTATCAATCTTCGGTGAGGATAACCCTACGAACATCAAAGAAAATTTCATAGGATGGTTGGATAGACGAAAGGGATGAAGTTTTCTTATAAAAAAAAAATGGACGAAAGGGAATGGTTGGATGGACGAAAGGGATGAAGTTTTCTTATAAAAAAAAAAAAGGACGAAAGGGATGAACATATGAGAGACGAAAGGGTGACCACGCATGTCGCGTCCTAGAACCACACGTGGAAATGACAACGCATGTGATATCAAATTGGGTGTGGACATCCACAGCCATAGATTTAGCTTTCCCCAAACTAAATCTCCACCGTCCTTTATCTTGCCTAAGTTATCCCTGCTTTGCTTTATAAGGGAGATATGAAGGTCAATCTCAGAGACTTTGTTACCGCCCAAATAATTTCAAGCATTGGCTAGTGCATTGACATTCTAGGTTTGCACCAAAGCTCGGGGTTGCTAGTATAGTAAAATTCAGACATGTTGGTTTTTACATGATACCGGACAATTAAGAAATTTCCAAATAATACATTGTTGAACTAGATTTTGTGGGGTGGCTTAATATACAGGCGAGGAGTTAAAATTGGCCATGGCCACCATGAACTGTTGAGACAGTGATATGCATTTCCAAATAATACATTGTTGAACTAGATATTGCAAGTGTTGCACTTGTTGCTCGGACTTCATCTACTGAGAGGCAACGCTTAAGATACATTCTAGGTTTGAACCAAAGGTCGGGGTTGCTAGTACAGTGGAATTCACACATGTTGGTTTTACATCGGACAATTCTGAAATTTCCAAATAATACATTGTTGAACTACATTTGTGGGTGTTGCACTTGTTTGCTCGGACTTCATCTACTGAAGGGCAAGGCTTAAGATACAGGTGAGGAGATGAATTCGGCCAGAAGTTGGAACTCATTATCTGCAGGCTCAAAATTGCTAAATTTGAGGCCACCCAACATAGTAGTTTCTCCACTTTCCTGCCCAACTAATTAGAGTAGAAACATACAAACTGAAACAAGACTTCCTAATGCAACTTCGCACACTCATAATCATCCACCGACTCTCACAACAAATTG
Source organism: Papaver armeniacum (assembly GCA_023531295.1). Classification (NCBI taxonomy): domain Eukaryota; kingdom Viridiplantae; phylum Streptophyta; class Magnoliopsida; order Ranunculales; family Papaveraceae; genus Papaver; species Papaver armeniacum. The sequence goes on from JAJJWW010000088.1 coordinate 161,744, forward strand.
AGACTAGTTAAAGATGGATTAGGTAATCTCAAGAAATTTGAATCTAAGAACACAATAAATCCAGATTAGATCATAAATGGGCTACTTTCATAAACGAAAAACAAACAAACAAAAAAAAACTGGAACTGATCATAATTAATACACATACATAATAAACTTATGGAGATGCAGAAACTTTTTTAGGATCGTCTATATCAGGTCTCATAAACACAAGATCTGATCGGCTAGTTTAATAAGAAAATAAAAATTTTACGAGAAAGCGAAGCACAAGAGCGTGCTCATCAAAAACAAAACCAAACAGGAAAATCACATGAACAAGACTATGGAAAATTATCATCTTGAGAGGAGAAATCATAATGCTTGTTGTTGGTGGTGATGCTGCTATTGAACCGCCTCCAATTGTTTCTCTCATGATTTTGTTACAGCGGATGGATATTGTATTTTAGGGTTAAGAGATAGAAGAGGGAGGCACAGTTTGGACCCGGAAAAACTTATGCTGCTTATAAGGGGTAGAGATCCCTTTGATTTAGGGTTCAGTTATAATCTAACGGCTATAGATTATTCTTTGACTGATAGTATTTTGTAACCTAATTTTGTCTTGATAGGTGGACAATATTTGTTGATGCCACAAGGAGGTTGTATTTGGAGACGACACTTAGCCGGAGCGTACATGTTTAAGGTCTTATAGGGCCATAATTGCATTTCATATTGCAAAACTAAAAATGTTTGTTGTTCCGACTCCAAAATTCTCTAAGAGTAAGAATAAGTACTTAGCTCACTAAGCAAATTTTGTGTGCACTTATGAGCTCATTTTTTTTTTTTTTGATAGTCTAAGCTAATGTCTAATATATCCACTTATGAGATCATTTTTTGATAATAAGCACGCTTCCTGACCTGATATCTTGCTTGGTGTGCAACTCTTCATTTGATTTGAATAAAAGTCTTACGAGTTAAGCTCAGTATGATGAGCAACTTTTCATATGAAAGTACTCATCGTTCGCATCCGCTGGAGTGCCATAACCAAGAATCCTTAAAGCCGAAGTAACTTTTTGTTCAGGATTATCACCTCTAATATTTAGTGCATCAAACTGATAATTGAATTGAGGTTCTACTCGACAAAGCTCTTCAATAATCTTTTTCACCAGATGACGAGGCATGCAGAATCGACCTTGAAAATCTCGATCAGAGTACACACAATTGGAAATTAGAGAAGCCTGATCATCAACAAGAGGCACATATTTATTTGAATAAATTACTGAATCATTACAATACATACAAAATCATATAAAGTAAACACCAAAGAAAAACACCTAAAGAGAAAGGGTTTCACATTCTACCTTTTATTAGCTATAATCTCCTCTAAGTTCTTCATAGAATTCTTCTCTAAAGACCTAGCTTCATCTCCTTCTCCTTCTCCTTCTCTTTCTCTCTAATATTTGTGATTAAAACTTTTATTTTTATTTTCTCTTTAATTTCTTTATAAACCATACATTAATGTTCATATTAATAACACTCCTAATATTAATAATTACATTAAATCTATTATTATATTATATTATATTATTTATTTATTTATCTTTTCATTTTCTCCTAATTTTATTTCTTATTAATTAATCTATTTCCACCCTAACTTGTAGCTTTTCTATTTCAATGCACCTACCTAGGCTAAGGAAAAGAAACAATATTCTAGACCACATGGTTAGCTAAGTTGGGTATAACCCGACCCGAAATGTTAACAAAAGTACAGGGTATTACAAGCGCTCCATGCAATTTTCTTGCAAGCATTAGGCCAGGTACTAAATTGCACATCAAAGTTAATTTGTTTTCATCTGCGTGTTTGTGTTTCTTTGTATTTTTCTGTGATCCTTTGCGCTTGCAGTAAGCACATCAATCCACCTTACTTGTGTGTTGTGTTTTACATAATCCGTTAGTTGTGAATGGGTTGTAGTGCTTGTTGCAAATTTTCAGTTCCTTCAACGTGCACTTGTCTGTAAGAGGTCAAGAGTTTTTTGTTTACATCAACATGCACTTGTCTGTTTCTGTTTCCTTCAATTTTTAACAAGTCTTGACCTCTTATGGACCAGTAAGAATTGATGTAGTGTATGTATCTTCTGGCGACACAGATACAGTGGTGTTGAAATTGAAGTGGTCAATAATTTCTTTAGGACCTACTATGTTGTTAGGACTTTGTTATTAAACCTCTAACGCCAAACTTATTTTTTCTGCAGTATAATATTCCGTTCAGTTGGGGAGCTCAGTTCATCTTTTTGTTGATGTTTGTAGGTTGGGTTCCAGTGATTATAAGAAACTTAGCTTTTAGAAATGTGTGAATTCAGTACTTGTGTAAATTTTTTTGGGATTTTTGACCTAACTGTCAGCTCGATAAATGTAAATCGAGTTACTGTTGTAAACATATTTCGAATTTGGATTGAATGGTGAACGTTTTGTTATCAAATGAGCATCTATTAAAATTCAGTTTAGTGAATTTCAAATTTATGCCAGTCAGAAATAAGTTCTGAATCAGATTTTCTAAATTTTAATGAATTTCAAATTTCAGGCCAGTCAGATTGGGATTCAGACGAATCAGATTTTAAAAAATTATTCAGCCCATATAAACCACTTCTCAAAACTGGCGATTAACTTTCATATTTTCTAATTTAAAACTTTAGAAACAACTGTCAATGTCAGTGTTATCGATCGACTGTCAGAGGAAGTCGTTTTTTTAAAGATTTCAACTTCTGTGAGACACAGTCGTTTTGGAAAAAACCACTTCTAGAATCCAACTGATGAACACAGTCGTTTTTAAAGATATTACCTCTTTTCTTGGAAGTGGTTTAACTTCCATTTTCCACTAGTGATATGGCCGGCGTGGTCTTTGTTTGAATAAAATGCGGACCAATTTTAGCCGACAAGGTATTTAAATGAAGAACATGCCGACTTTATTATTTTTTTTGACACACAGGAGATGGCTATTGAAAAATATTAGTCGGAAAGGTCTACAAAAAAAACCCCGCCGGCTGGCGAAAAATACCACGCCGGCTGTTGAAAATACCATGTCTATATTTGGCCGGCAAGGTATTTAAATGAAGAACATGCTGACTTTATTTTTTTTGACACACAGGAGAGGGCTATTGAAAAATATTAGTCGGCAAGGTCTACAAAAAAAACTCCGCCGGCGGTATAAGTCGGCAAGGTCTTAAAAAAATACCCTGCCGGCTGTTGAAAAAATTTACAGTCGTCACCATGGATGTTATGAAAAGTCGGCAAGATATGCATGTTACGACCTTGCCGACCAAAAACACAGAAATCATAATTTTCGATTTCCAACCTAACATAACAATCAATCACACAACACAATGATGGGTTTGAGTTTAAACATCATTTATAGTCTTCTTTTCGCTGGTAGAGTCAACATTTTTTTTGGAAAATCAAAGTTGAAGATTTTTATATGGCTTTGGTTGATGGAAGATGAAGATGAAGAAGAAAAAGAAGAGAAGATTAAGAGTTGCTTAGTTTTTTTAATTTTAGGGTAAATGAAATTAAGAAATGAGTTTATTTTTAAGATTTAATTAGTTCAAGGGTATTAAAGTAAAATCACCCTTTTTAATAATGACACATCATGTCCCCTGAAATTGGGTATACCCCAATTAATCTGGATATACCCCAATCTCGCCAAGCTATAAAAGTCAGATTGAATATACATATTATCATTTTCACTTGTCCTGTTCTTCACAAATCTTTTTTTTAACAAAATCAATAACTATTAATTTAGAAACTCTAGATTAAATTCCTATACACCTAATCTAATTAATCACCAATGTTCAATTTGTAAATTGCCATTTTTTTAACCTGGTTAAATTGGGGCCTACTATTAGATGACAAAAAAGGTCATTAGAAATAATTTTCACACCACCCCTTACCCAACAATTACTTAAGTACCTAATTTACCCTGGTTTAATTAGCACTAATTAATCGTATTAGGTGTTAATTATGTTTTAGATGTGAGATCAACTAATGTTAAAGAGTTCTTCATAACATCAAACAACTTAAATTTTTTGATTTTTTTTTTCGTAAACAGTACCCAGAATCGGCTTACGTTAATGCACTTGTAAACCGATCCTGGGTTCATGTTCCAAAATTAACAGAGAACTTCAACAATCGATTGAAGTTGGCATATGTATAATCCGATTATATGAATCGGGGTTTTACTTGACATATATAAACCGATTGTTGTCTTTCATAAGAATTTTTTTTTCATTCATTTTATTATTATAGGATGCATTTATCACATGCATCAAGGCTTTAAACCCTTAGGCGACCCTAGTAGACGAGTTATAGTCTCATGAGGGTTTACATAGAGATCTACCCACAATACCTACCCAAAACTTCTAAAACCATCAATCTTCATCGGAGGAATCCGAATCCCATTCACTCGACATGAAGTCCGGGGAATACTCCGGGATTTTGGATACCATGAATTGATAGCTTGCTTCGAATGCGAATACTTCCCCCTTTTCCTCCAAGTAGCGTGCTTTGATGACTTCATGCTACAAAAACACAAACACAAATTTACTTTGTTAGTGGTGTTTAGTAGGAAGATCAAACAACATGAATCACGTAAAATAAACCACAAAAATACTTATAAATTTTTCAATGAAGTAGCTAAAGTGGGTAGCGTTTAAAATCCGTTTTTGGATAGCTAAAAAAGCAAGTATCGCATTTTCGATAACTAGGTACCTATCATGCACTTGTTGAACACTTCTTCCATTAGGATTGCAAACTCTTGCCTACATTTGTTATGCACCTTTGTCCAAAAGGTTTCGGCATCTACCCTTACGGAGGACTGACTTTCGATTCGAGTTTCGGCGTACCATGCTTTGGTGATGGATAGATCTTCATTTGAATCAAATGGAGCCATTGTGGAGGTATGAAATGAGTAGTTGTGGAGTATATGGAGTGAGAGGGAATAAAATGAGCAATTTTGGGCCAAATGGGGTCCAAGGATGAGGTCTCTATATATAGAGAAAGTCCCTAACGGCTATTTTTTTTTGAAAAATGTGAAATAATTTGAAATAATCGGTCTTCTCAAATGTCTGTAAAATCCGATTGTGTTTTTATGCCAGCACGAATCGGACTTTCTTGTGACCAATATAAACCGATTGAAGACATTTAAAAAAAAATAAATTTTCACCGACACTAATCGGTTTATATAGATGCATATGTGATCCGATTATAGCTTGAAAAACATACATGAAAAATAGCATTTTTAAGACATGAAGAATCGGATTATTCATAACCCGCACATAAACTGATTCCTTTATGGAACCTACACAATCTGTTTATGTTGACATATCGAGTAGCCCGACACATAATTATAATTAAAACTATAAATGCATATTAAGTTCAACACAATGATCATCCAAAATAAAAACCTTAACCATCCCAAAGGTGAGTTTTAAAAACTTAAAACAACCACAAGTATTATAAAATTAAATTTTAATATTTAAAACTTACACCAGGAGCATCAGCAGCAGCAGCACCGCCGGGAGAATTTGCAGCAGCACCATCAGCAGGAGCATCAGCAGCAGCAGCACCACCATCAAGAGCAGCATCTTCTGCTTCAGCCATGCCTTGAAATTGAGTCATTTCTTCCCACAAACCTTCCATAAATCCATGGTGATACATGTCAGCTGAAATCATATTTCTCCTCATCCTAGTGAATCTCATGACCTCATGAAGCTCCTCCAGTGTGAGATTGTCAATCAATGCGAGGGCTTGCTCAAGACGGGTCTTACGCCCATAAAAAAGCTTATAGAGGCTTATTTCTAGCACTGGTTGTGATTCCCTAAGAATATCCTCATAGGTGATCTCTCGAGTGTAAAACGCTAGGTTTCTGAAGTCTATATCTACATAAAAAAAACAGAAATCAAGTTAACAATAGGTACATAACTAAACATATGTAATCCGATTCTCAACAACAAAACACACAGAAATGACAAACATTCACAATCGATTTATGTGATACATATATAAACACCGATTGTAGAATATAATCTGAAGAGACAATCTTAATCGGTAAATTAACAAGCACATAAAACCCGATTATGAGATCGTATAGTTAAAAAAAAAATTTAGTACCCAGAATCGGACTATTATAAAGCACTTATAAACCGATTCTGGTGATGTATTTTCATATTTGTTTTCTAAACCTAGAATCGGTTGATGTTAATCATCATATAAACCGATGACTCGGCATGCTCTTCATGGCCGAAGAACAAAACCCAGAATCGGTTTATTCGATATGTCAACATATACCGATTCTGGGTGTAATCAGAGATTTTGAAAGACGAAAATCGAAGATTTAAACATGTAAATCAATGAAGAAATGCGAATCATAGAATGGGTTGATGGATATTTACCCTTTTCTTGGTTGGATCGAAGATCTTGGAGAAGAGGATAAAAAAAAAATTATTAGGGTTTTGAGAATTTGGAAAGATTATGATGAAAATAGAAAGTTTTTTAGGTTTAGGTTTTTTATGTTTTTGGATTTAATGAAAATGGAAATAGTAGTCTTTATATGAGATTGTTTTAGGAATTAATGTGGGGGTAAATTAGGATTTTTGAGAAGTTTGGTAGCCCATAGCAATTTGGTGGAATGGGAAGGGAAATTTGATTGGCCCAAATTAAATGGAGTAGGCCCCAATTTAGCCAGGTTTTTAAATGAAGAGCTGGTTAATGGTGCGATAATAATAATATTCGAGAACTCTATTTGGCCACTGTGTCATTCTGTGCAGCCTTATCATATGAGGTATTTTTAGATTCAAAATCAAAAACTAGAAGCAAAAATTAAACATAAGGTTATTGAAGCTGACACTGGATGTGGATATACATTAGAAGTAGTCATCGGCGGTGGAGAATCTGGAGTTAGAGAAGAAGAAGGGCATGTAACTTCTGTAATTTTTTGTGGGTAGTTGTTGGGTGTAAATAAATTGTCAAATGGATAGTACTTAGTATATATGAAAATATACATGGATGGTACATAGGATCGTAGGGGATGGGATTTAAAGTAGATGGGAAATAGGGAAAGTGGGGATGAGAAATAGGGAAAACCAATGTGAATGAGCATGCATGAGAGCAAATGAACAATATGTAAACAAACACCCACTTGTGCAAAACAATGGAGTGGTCACAACATAAATTTTCAAAGTGATTCTGAGTCTATTCCAAGGTTGTTGGATGGAATGTAGGCGAAAGCTAGAGAACATAGATTCAAGATTAGTGAAGATTCTGCCTCAAATGTTAACAATTGTATAAACTTTAAAGTATGATTAATAATGAAAAATAGATTTGTAATAATTCAAGCACCCCATATTTCTACTTATTGCAATAGATTTAGTATCACCAAATCTTAAAACCCTTTTAAAAAATCTAGAATTCCAATTCTGGAATGCTAATGCAATCAACCTTCTTCCTATTTATAACGGGGAAGTAGAGGTCTAAATGAACGTATGAGGTATATCCTCTTTCAAAAAAGAAAAAAAAAGATCGAATTTTATGCGAGTGATAATTATGACGAAACAAAGTTATTCTTAACCCAATTTTGTTGATTCATAATTAGGAAGTGAGGTCTTGGTGGAAATTGATAATCTAGAACTGTAATGAATTTATTTATTCATTTTGCGGGGATTTATTTTCCAGAATCAACTGAATTTTGAATAAAAAGCCAACCTCTAAAAAGTAACAAAAAAGACGGAAGCCTTTGAACATGTATGATGGTGTACATCTGCTTGACTTTGTGTTAGGGAAATTCATTTATTTCGATCGATTGATTTCAATATGTTTGCGATCTTTTTTCGTTATTTATTCCTTAGGAAGTACTTGGTTGCATTATTTTTTGTTTTAGATAATAATTGATAGGTTTTTATTAGAAAAAATAAAGTTATGAAAATGCTTTACAAGGTGAAAATCAATTATTTAAATAATTGATCAATATAGAATGAGATTTCTTCTAAGATGATACACTTTAAAGCTAGCTCGTTTTTTTTTTTTTTTTTTTTTTTTTTTAAGTTGAAACTGACTAACTTAGGGAGTTAGTAACCCTTATATCGATAATAATAGAACCATCTACTGTTGGGCTAAGGACTCCAACCCAAACATTAGATTTATCTACTTCTAAAGCATGCACAATACAAGATGGAGGTTCGTTTTTCCAATTTAAACAAGTTGATAATGATTTATCCTCCTTAGCAAGGATATCAGCTACATCACTAGCTAATCTAGGAATATCAAAGAAACCCAAAGTTTTTTTGGCAAAGGTTAAAAATTCTCTTAAATTCGTCTATGATTGTCTGGTTCCGCCAATTGAGTTGAGACTCTTTCCCATTCAAGTAGTCAAAGAGGTTCTTGCAGTCCCCTTCTACACTAAAGTTTGACAGACCTTTTTCCTTTGCCCATGTTCCTGCCTGTAGGAGTCCTAAATCTTCTGCTTCTTCTGGAGAACACATAGTTAATTTCTCGTGAAAACCATAACCTTCCAAGAGAGGTTTATGTGAATCAATTCCATCCGGAATATGAAGAACTCGCCAGAAATTTCGTCGGAGTTGTTGTTCCTACAGGAAGTACTCATCACCAAACTGGGAGATAGTAATCAGAGAGTGACCCAAACACAATAAACTCGTTACAAAGATAATACCCATGAGAGAAAAAAAATTCCTTGAATTCCGCTGAAACACAACATAATCTAATTAAAACATACAGCTGAAACAAAACATAATCTAGAGCTAAAACATACACCTGAAATAAAACACAATTTTGGTTTAACAAAACAAAACATAATCTAGAGCTAAACAAAATTTTTCTTTAAAATAACCAGATCTAATAATCCTATAACTAAAACATACAGCTGAAACAAAACATAATCTAATTAAAATTATATCAAAGATAATCCCTAAAAGAAGAATCAAAGGATATCTAGAGCTGTCAAACATATCTGATCTAAACATAGACACCGAAGTTGTTGCTGTGGATGCGCTTTTCTTGAAGATCCGAGTTGCAAATGGTAGTATACTCTGGTCACTTTTCTGCATTACATCCCATACCATAGAAACACCAACAACCCGAACCCCAACCAAACAAATCAAAAGAAGATCAACAACAAAAGCTAAAAGAAGAGTACTAACCGAAAGTAAATCTCCCCATACAAAGCAACTAATTCTAGGAATGAAGTTTAAGAAAGATCTGGTATTTACACAGTTACATGGCTGCTAAGATCTGCTCCGAAGGAGCCGATCTGAGCAGTTGGCGGCCGACAAGTTTAAAGTTTTCGTTTACATCACAAAGGTGAGGAAAGAGAAAGTTTTCCAGCGCTTATGTCTGATTTCTCGCTGGTTTCACTTATGTGGGGAATGGTCGACTTTTGATGAGAGTATTACAAGGTGAACTTCCCAATTTGATTGGGGCAAAATTCTTCGTCAAACTAATAACAGTCGTTGAGACGTAAACCATACCATGAGTATTATCTGAATCATCTTATGCAAGCACAAGTTTATAAATAAAAAAGACATATATATTTATCTATTTTTTAGCAACAACTAAATTATCCTTATATAATTAGTTGTTAACCATTCGTATTAGTTCTTAGATTATACTAATCATTAAATTAATAAGATAAGCATATAGATTAGGGTTATTAATTTTAGATTGTATTAGTTTTGCTTTCAAAAATGTTGACAAGTTAAGAGTCGGCATGGTCTTCATCCAACATCCATTGCAGATTGAAGACTATGCCGACGGAAAGATTATGTGGGGTGTAGTGGAAGGTAAACAGAAATTAGTGTGGATTTCTTGGAAGAATCTTTGTGTTCCTAAGGTGAATGGGGTTTAGGTGTGAAAAATTTAAGGAGAATTAATTAATCTCTATTAACCAAGTGGATTTGGAGATTTTCGAAGACCAAAACAAGTCTTTGGAGAAAGTTAGTAAACGAAAAATTCTCTTACAATGGTGATTTGCTAATCCCTGATGTGGATAATAAGCTACAAGGTAGGAGTTTGTGGAAGAATGTTACTAACGTGGCGACGCTGGTCCAGAATATGGTGACATTCATGGTAAGAAATGGTAAAGGTATTCGATTTTGGAAGGATCGTTGGTTAGACATGGGGAGATTTCCAGACTTGTTCCCAGTTATCTACAAGGCGGTGAAGTTTAAGGATGCAACAATTTTTAATATGGTAGCAAATGGAGATTGGGTTTGTGAATTCAAGAGGTCATCACTAAATTTGAATGAGCAACTAGAATAGGACTTATTAAGGCGTGATTTAAATCACGTCAGTATTCTAGTAGAAGCGGACGATGAAATAGAGATAATGGAGAATTTTAACACTTTAAGATGCTATGAAAGACTTACAGGCAACCTTGAAGAGTGCGGCTTCGATAGGTCTCTTTGGAAAGGTAATATTCCAAACAAGGTGAGCATCATAATTTGGGCTACTTTCCATGATTCACTTCCTACCAGGAATATGTTACGCCATCGAGGTGTTTACATTGATAGCGAGCAATGTGTTTTGTGCAACGATGACAAGGAGTCAGCAAATCACATGTTCATCCCTTGTAAGTACTCTTTTGAGATTTGGAAATATTTCATTAAAGCTTTCAAGATAGCTTGGCCAATGCCAAGCACTTTGCTTCAATTATTCGAAGTGTGGTCTATCAATGTGTTGCAAGGGAGAGGCAAGGATGTTTGGCAAATCTTACATTATGCAGTTTGTTGGATTTTATGGAATGAGAGGAATGCAAGAGTTTTTGGAGGTCGACACAAGAGTGTGCAAGAAAATATTGATTTGGTTAAACAATTGCTAGCTTATGGTCTTGCGACAACGATACTTTTAAGTATGTTGATCCTAGTTTAATTTGGAGTAATCAGGACACTCTAATTGTATGTAACTTTCTCTGTAATAACATTGGTTTTATTTTCTCTTTTCAAATTTAACCTTCTCTTCGGGAAAAAAAAAAAGTAAAAAAACAAAAGAAGATAGGCGGAATGGTCCGGATGGTGAAGACTATGCCAACTTAAACTCCCCATGTTAGTAGTTAAAGCCTATGATCGTTTGTTGCATACCGCCCATCAACTATATCCAAAACACTAACACCATTCAAAAGTAGAGTAGTGATGCGTTTTCAAACTAAAAATTTTAGTCCAAATCAAACAAAACAACTAAAAAAAGGACATTGGAATATTGGATGATTTGAGTGAAAATTTATTTGGCAAAGTAGAAAGAGGCGACAGAGTTTTCACTCCGGAAGACTACGCCGATTTTATAAGGATAATTTCGTCTCATTGACAATTTCGACTTTATAAGAATATTTTTTAATAAATTATAATATCTTTAATTTCTAAAGGTATAGGAACACAAGCATGTGAAATAGTATTATACTAAGAACCTCTGGTGACTTGTAAGCCCTTCAAAACCTATTAATTCATTTATTACCAAGCTATAATTACTTCTAAACAGTTGTTATATTATTATATTAATCTTTCCAGTTTACTCCAACATCTTATAAATTCATGTGAATGACTTTTGTATTAAACCTCATTTTCCCGCGTATTATCCAATCTGCTTATCAATTTTTTATAGCACTTGTTCTTTTGTTCACTCCATTTTTGTGGTAAATCTGTTAATATACTAATCACTTCAAAAACGTTTTGCATTTGTACGGCATGAGGGACTTACACCAAACAACAGACAGATGCAACACTGAAACAAGCAATAAATGGATGATCGGTACAATGCTGATTTTAATTTTTATCCTTTAGCAACATCCTAAGATCACACTAGGTTGTAGTTGTACCATCATATGCTAGAAGTTCCGTTTTTACATTATATGGAAATTATTGGGGGAACTAGTATTTTAAAGCAGAATTCAAGGAAAATAACCATTCAATTTTAGGCCTCGATGAGTTTTGGTGCCAATTGACAGATTAAAGCAACTTACCCACCGGCCCCGCATTGACCCTTGGATCCAACTCTACCATGTTTGTATTTTGTATTCAACTAGGAAAGTATATTTATGAAGTTGAAATTCTTTAGTTGTGAATATATATTGTTTCCCTTTCCACAGAGTTTAAGCCGCAGTGCAAGATCGGATATAAAATTTATTATGCAATTTATGAAGTCACTATCATCTTTCTTCATGCCAAATGTCAGACATCTGTATCTGATACACACATCCCAGGTCTATCCACCCAACCAATTCCTAGTCCTAGTATCTTGGGAATGTTATGAGATGGCATTTTGGAACACAAGTCGACTTAACAACTCAAACGAAGTTGTATGAACACAAAAACGCAAAATAACTTGTGATGTTCATTCATAGTTGATGAACTCAACCACTCTGCCTTTCGGATTAGGAAAAGAACAAGTGTACAGTCCGTGTTACTCTAGTTTTAATTACAAAGATATGTCCACCAAAAAGCGAAACAAGACCGTACATTTCAAAATATAGGAGTAAAAATTATTTGGTTCCAGCAGTTAAAGATTAAAATTATTCTTTGACTTTCAAATCCGCTGATGCAGAATGGAATAATACGTTAAACGCAGGGTTTTATTACTACTCCCTCCGTTCTTTTTTAATAGGCTGGTTTTGTTTTTAGAGAAAATTAAGGAAATCAAGAGAACTAATCATTGAAAGTGGTCCTCATGACACTTGTCAATGAAAGAAGTGAAGTGAAACGGTCCCCATGACACTTGTGAGCAAAAGAAGTGAAATGAAATGGTCCCCATGCCACTTGTCAATAAAAGAAGTTAACAGAAAAATGATCCCAGAAAACTAAAGTAACATTCGACTTACCCAATTGGGTAACCAACCTATTTTTTTGAAACTTATATTTATAGAAACCAGCCTATTATTTAAGAACGGAGGGAGTACTATATTTTAGATTTTGACCAAAATTCAGTTTTTAAACATTTTTTGTTTGAATACATTTTTATAATTTTCCTCATTAATTTCTTCAGTTAACTTGTTTGTTCTGAATCCAAAAATCTTAATAACTAACAATGGTAATATCTCGCACCATGAGTCAAAATTAAATCAAACCAACCTTTACTCTTGGGTATGGATACAACTGATAATCCTTGCTCTTGTCAAGAATCACAGAATTCGTCGCGTACTCAAAAGTTATAGAGACCACTGATTCGATGATTGGAAAGGTGGACTGCGCAAACCGATTGGGCCACAACTCTTGATTAAACTAATAGCAGTCGTCGAGCCGCAAACCAGTATCACCTGAAGCAAGCACAAATACCTAAAAAGCTTATATATGTAGTTTACTCCAACACCCCAAATATACATATATTTTTCTCTTTATTTAATCACTGTTGAATTGGCTTGAGGCTCTAGAAATTCGTCTCAGGTTTTAGCTTTTATATCCTCTGCTTGGAAGCAACAAGTTTATTAATTTCTCATGGAATATCATGTTTTTTTTTTTTTTTGAAGCATGGTTATATCATGTTTGACACACCAAGAGCATTTTGCCTCTTTTGTAACAGACACTTTAGACACGTGTAGATCAAATAAAATGCAAAAAATACATTTAAGAAGGATCCGTAAGAATGATTGGTATCACAAATTAAAAAGGGACAACCGATTCCAAGCGAACAATCTTTGTTATTGGATCGTGACTTTCTAAAAGTCTTTATAATTCTCTGTTATTAGATTTGGAATTTGAAATCAATGATTTATGGTTTTGAGAGACTTGTAGAGACTTTTGTTACAAAACATGCTATAAATGGCTAAAAAAAAGTCTCTCTCAAGTAGGTGATATTTTGAGAGACTTTGTTCGGTCTCTTTTCTTTAAGGATCAAATATCAAAATATTAAAAATAATAACCAAATAAGCTACAATTAAATTCATAAAAAATGAAAAAAAAAATTGTCTTCCAAAACCCAATAAGTTTACTAGAGATTCAAATCCCTTTTGTTCGTCTCGTTTTGATTTTATTGGAAAAATGGTTCCAATTTATGTTAGCCACGCATGGACTAATATATTTTATTGGAAAATCATTCAGAGAGTCTCTCAAAGTCTCTAAACTCCCAGAGAGTCACCCAAAATCTCTTTCATAAAAAGTCTATGAATGTCTCTACTAATCCCAATTGACTAACCCCCTATTAGTTTTCTTGTTTTTGATTTTTCTGTGTGTGGTTAGGTTCCTTTTTTGTTTTGTGAGTAGTTGTTACCGTTGGGTTGAGGATGTACTCCATCTAATCCAAGGAATTCTTATATTCATGATAACCAAAAGGAAAAAAAAAGGATAAAAAGAACAGACAACATGACATCCAACGTTTTGGTACACATGAAAGGGGTGCAGATCGAAACTATGATGAAACACGGAAGAGTGAAACATGTAAGATCAACATGTAGTATGCCCGGAAAAACGTAATAACGTTGTAGTAACATATGTGGGGATGGACGAACGGTTATAAGGAATTCAGTTTTGATTAAATAACAACGAGGGTTAGTTATTGAGATTTATAAGGAATTTTGAAGACATTCCAAATTTCTTGTTAGTCGATAAGGAGTCTTTATAAATCTTTGAGAGTTTATGTTATTGGATGGTGGCTTTATAAAAGTCTTTAGAATTCTCTATTGTTGGATAATGACTTTCTAAAAGTCTTTAGAATTCTCTGTTATTGGATTTGGAATTCCAAATCAATGATTTAAGGTTGTGGGAGATTTTTAGAGACTTTTAAGTGAAAATATACCATAAAATTCTTAAACTAATATGGGTTAGTCAGTTGGGATTTTCAGAGATATCGGGAGAAATTTTTTTAGTCGACTAAATTATAGGTTTTGATCCAAATTTACCGGGGGAGTTGAACAAATGGACCCATG
>JAJJWW010000089.1:0-78354 GCA_023531295.1 Papaver armeniacum
AAATTATCTTATAGGTTCATGAACAAAATTTAACGGTGTACTTCATACACTCTCATTTTCGCAAATTCCACGGATGATTATGAATGCAATGGGAAGTGTTGAAAATATGAGAAAATATGTTGATTTTAGGCAAAATCATTTTCTTTTTAAAAAGGTCTTAAATTGAATGGATGTTGCATAACAAGATGGACCACCAATAGCTAGTAGGTATGTGCAGCAGCAGTGTGTCTTAAAAGCCCTTATTCAAAAATGAGAGCTTCACGTGATTAAAAAGGCAGATCACCCAAAGATTAGATGGTTAAACATAAAAATAAAAATAAATCAATACATACATGACAAAATAGAATAATCATTTGACAAAATAGAAATGGTAAACACATGATTGTATTTGCATCTAGCCGAACCTGCTGAAATTCTAAATTGTTTACCCCAACATATTCTTTAACATTTGTCAATCAGACCTTAAACTGATTTTTCCTCAGAGGTATCCTTTATTATTACCATCTAGAAAATCAACCACCTACTTACATACCTTTCAGAAGCTGAAAAAACACGAGATTAGCATCAACATATATATACCAAGTTAGAAGTTAGTACTAAATGAGCATCATCACGAGCCTTAATCCTTAGCGTCCCATCAGTTATCCCTTAATAGAAAGATCCAGTCTTTAATATATGAGCACAAATTCCACTGCAAAAAGCATTAAACAGTACGAGTAGTACCTAAAAAGCATTGAACATTATTTGCTTGAACATTTTCCAACCTAACCCACGAGTCCTAGACAAACTATTATCCCTACAATAGATTATAGATTCCATATCTATATTATGTTTACAATCCAATGGCATAGACCAAAAATCATCACAAATTTGCTACAACAAACTGAATACACCAGTGAATTATAGTCTTTGTTTTAGGGTTCGGTATTGTGGGTCACGTCATGTCATGTGCGAGAGATCAAAAAGAGTGAAGAAAGAGGCGGGGAAATACGCGCCAACTGAACCCAGAGTTGGCTAAAGCTATGAACCGCAACAAAGGCGGGGAACCCTAGCCAGCGTTAACATTATTTTTACGTGTCACGACACTGTGGAAAAAAAAAAGAAAGGGAACTAAAACTAATTTCTGTCAGTACTCACTCTCTCTCTCTAACATGACTAAAATAAAATGATTTTTAAATATAAAAAAAAATCTAGTTTTGCTATTTATATTTTCTTTTCCTTCCCTCCAGTTCTATCTAAACAAAAATTCCCTCCTTCCCTCGTTTTCTCCCTTTTTAACCTCGCTTCTTCGCCCTCCCCCCCAAAACTTCAGATCCCATACATTCTCTCTCATCCTCATCTCTAACCTCCTCTCCCCTTCTCAACCCTGAACCCTAATTTCTTCAATTTTCTCTCTATTCTGTACCTCCGATCTTAGCTCACGACTCTATTCCGATCTGAACCGATCTGATCTTGTCTTCTTCTCTAAAACGAGGGTTTTCATAATAGGACGACTACTAATTACTGTTTAGATTTTGGATGTCTGGAACCCGAGCTGCGAATCAACAGCGATTTAGCACAGCCATCAGAACAGATCATGCAATCTCTAAAGCGTCACCTACCTTTTTCATCGATGAAACCGCCTTTTGTTCCTTCTGAGGATTATCATAGATTTTCTTCACCTACTGGGGGAATAATAATCGTACAGTTGTTGATGATGATGAAGTTGAAATCATTATTGTTAAATCTCCCGTAAGTTTGTTTTTTCATCTATTTTAGGTTTTAATTCATTCTAGGATAGGATAGGTTTCAATTAAAGTTATACCTAACAATTTATGCTGAGATCGGTTTACTTTTAATGCTTTATGATTATGCTCTTGTGAAATTTTGGTTTAATTAGACTATTTTGTAGTAATTTTACTTAAATATATGTACAAGGAAGTGCTGATAGGTTTTTGGATTAGAGCAATTCACTTTGTTTCCTGGTCAGTTTCTGGTATCAATCGTTTTTATATAGTGAGCTGCAGTGTGGAAATGTTTGATCTGATAGGAATTGAGAAGATGAAGAGGTAAAAATCTATTTGCTTCATGGAAGCTTATGAAATGTGATTTCTAGGGCATTTATTCGGTGAACTGTACTCTAGTATCTGTCTAAGGATGTTTGTCCTGGGTTGCTAAGCACCATGAGGGATGAATAATAATAGCTGGCGTTGTTTGGTTACCTTGTTGAGATACTCCCTGGAGCTCGTTATTGTTTTAAAAGCAAACCAAGTTATCAACCATATTTCTTACGGACATTGATATAGCTGAGCTCAAGAGTTACTGAAAAATGAAATTGTTGGCCGAATGGAGGTTTGTTTCATATGCATTATATGGCACCAAATCTACCTTGAGCAGTGAATGATCACTGATACGAGTTATTTGGTTGGATGAATGTTATTTGTTGCTGAGCTATACATTACAAAATGAATTTTGGCACCTGGGAACTGTAACAGTCAAGACTGTGCTGTTGGGAGGAAGGGGAATCAACCAACAATATCAACAGTGGCAGTATACATAATGCTAACTGACTTAAGGAAAAGAAAATCATGTTACTCCTTAAAACAATCTGGAGGGGGCAAGTGTGTTAGATGGTGAACTTCAGTTGATGGGTATGCAGTGAATGGCTTGTAATCAACTGATCATAACTGATCCGGAGAACATTATGGAGGCTTTTAGGTGGTCCGCTCTATTGCTTTGCATCTTTCAGGAACTATTTTATTCCAAAGTGTGCTTAAAAGTAGGCTGAGAAGCAAGAGACAAAAGACCTTTGATCTATTGGTTTTAATTAGGCCAATAGTCTGGTATGATGATAGTTGCATATGATTAAGACTCTCCCTCCTTGCTTCTTTGTTTTATACACCCAAAGACAAGACTCTGATTCGAAGATGCGAGGAGGTACTTTGTTTGGAATCTTTTGATGCTACATTCATGAGAGAAGGGAAACTTAGATACATGTAGACTGTAGGATTACATATTAAGATAATTGATATGTAAATTTTTCCTTTGTCTGTAAGTGGAAACTTATACAAAGTTTAGTGAGTATGATGGAGATAATCTTTTGACAGGTATAATCCATGAATTGTGTAAGCACATTATACTAATCTAGCCAAGCTTTGCGACACTGTAATTTCTTTTGAGTGTTTCATAAGATATGTAGTTTGGGTTTGGGATACTCTAATGTTCCTTCAAACTGCTATATGGGATCTCGTGTGGTCATGGGTGCGTTTGCCATCATTAGTTTGCTCAAAGAGGGCGTGTGCTGAATAACAAAATTGTTTATATTTAAGCCACTTCAGGTGGAATAGATAAGCTCGTCACCAGAACCATTTATCAAAAACGCTGTAATTTTAGAAGTTTAAATGGAAGATTTTGGTATTTCATTTGCAATGGAGGCATTTCAAGAATCTAATTGAAGTATGTGTCCTACTAAGACAAAAGCTGAGGAAGATGTTTGATTTTTAGTTAAATTAGATTGCTCAGCTAAACCTAACCTTATAAGATATATACTCTTCATGTTTTCAGATACACCTAGCCTAACCTTATTTTATGATTATGGCCTGTGTCTTTTTATCTATGTCATCCTCCTGTTTTGATGTAACATGTTGCTATTCATCTTAAATTTTATGTTTGTATGATGCTAATGTTTGTTTCAAAAATTCGACAGATGAAGCGAAAGACCGAAATAGAAGAGTGTGAAGCAGAATCTAGTGAATGGACCACCAGCCCTGGCTTTGCTGAAGTTGTTAACAGCCCCCTTGAACGCCTGTATCAGGAAAAGGTGGGAGGGTTTACAACAGGACAAAGGCCTCAAAATACAACAGATCAGGGCCTCAGACCCCTGTGTCAAATGCTGGTGAGGTTTGGTGATTTAACACTAAATACTTTTGATCCCAATGGTAATGGAATTGTAGAAGCAATAGTTAGTTTGTTAGTTGGTAACTTAGTGGGGTCGACACTAGCGAATTATCTGGGTCAGGAACTTCGAGTTGCGGTTTCTGTTACCTAGTCAAACTGCAGTTGTGACAGGAGAAAAACCGTGAAATGCCAAGGAACATATATTGAAATTCTTTTATGTTGAATTTGTAGGTTCTCCCGGGAATCCTCTCACTCCAGCTGGAACATGCCGTTATGACAGCTCTCTAGGTAATTGTTTAGATTCCTCTTAGATGGCACTTTTTGACTCTTGGGGTGATGTTTGAGCTCTTGGCTTTTCATACAGTGATGATGGTACAAGGCACTGCAGAGAATGACCTAAATCTGTGTTATCTTTTCAGGGCTCTTGACGAAAAAAGTTCATAAATTTGATTAAACATGCAGAAGATGGGATTCTTGATTTAAACAATGCGGCTGATACATTGGAGGTGATCATTTTACTACCTAATTTACCAGGCTTGTGATTTTCTAATGTTCTGAACTTAAATAAGTTCTGCTTATGTAGGTACAAAAGAGGCGGATATATGATATTACAAATGTTTTGGAAGGAATTGGTCTCATAGAGAAGAAGCTTAAGAACAGAATTCGTTGGAAGTAATGTACTTTGTATTTTTGAAGATTTATTCTTCTCAGGATATTATGAATAGATTTCGAAGAAGCTTAAGCATTAAATGCTCATATAATTTATTTGAGCAATGATTGTTTGATTAGGGTCTTGATGGTGCAAGGTCGGGGATATTGAGGATGATGTTACTCTATTACAGGCATGTAGACACAGCTGCCTTGTCTTTGTGCTTTTGCAGCTTTTATTCTCCTGCTGTGGAACTTCAACAGTGCATAGCAGTTTCAATTGCCCTGACATTCGGTTGCAAATTATAAATCAATTGAGAATGCTGAACTTCGATCACTGTCTTTGGTGTTTCCAGGAAACAGATGTTATAATTGTTTTTGCTTTTACTCTTACTCTGCAGGCAGAAGTTGAAAACCTTTCCATGGAGGAGCGCAGACTAGATGATAGAATAAGGTTCTAAACTAGATTTGCTCTTCTGTCTATTTGTTTCTGTATCTTTGAGCTAAGCTGATGCATCTGGTTTGTTGCAGAGATATGCAAGAACGATTGAGGGACCTTAGCGAAGACGAAAACAATCAAAAGTATTAACCTGCTCCCATGTGTTTAAATCCCTTTATTTGAATCAGAATTAATATTGTTTGCAATTCCTCATGTTTCTTTTCCCCTTGTTTTAGGTGGCTTTTTGTGACCGAAGAGGACATCAAGAGTCTACCCTGCTTTCAGGTTGGGTTCATTTTAATTTCACTTTACTTCTAACTAAGCACTTTCTACTTGGCAGCACTGCTGTTTGCTAATAGATGGTTTTTGATTGAACATTTGCGTCTCATATTTTCTCTCTTTAGTTTGTCATTAATCTGTATGCTGAAACTCTTATTTCAAACAGAATGAGACCCTTATAGCAATTAAAGCTCCTCATGGAACCACTCTTGAAGTTCCTGATCCTGACGAGGTAAAGACCAGCTGGAAAGAAAATTTAGTCCATCTATTACAATGTATCTCTTGTAGCTTTTACCTTTTACACATGATGAACTTATCCTTGTAATCATCAGGCTGTTGACTACCCACAGAGGAGATATAGAATCGTCCTCAGAAGCACCATGGGTCCAATTGATGTTTACCTTGTCAGGTACGTATGTTATCTTCAGATTGTATACTACAAGTATGATCTGGTTTACATTTTATACACAACAATTATGTGCTGATAGTCCATTAAATCAGTGATGGAATGGCATCTCTTTTATCGATTGGTATGTTATTGATATTTGCAAGAATCATTTGTTTAGTCAATTCGAGGAGAAATTTGAAGAACTGAATGCGGTTGAAGCACCTGCTATTGTCCCACCAGCATCAAGTTCAGGGAGCCACATGGAGGAACCAATGGTAACCGAGGAGAACAGGGGGAAGGAGATTGAACTAGATGCCCAAGATCCTAATAGAATGTATTCGGATCCCAGTGCTTCACAAGATTTTGTGGGTGGAATAATGAAAATTGTACCGACAGATGTCGATGTAAGTACTGACCTTTCTTTATTTATCTTCCCTGTGATGATTATTTAGAAAATTTACAAACTTATGCATCACTAGTTCCCAAAAAATCTGTATGCTTCCACCACCACCTTATAAGGTGTGATGTGAGGGGTGTTCAATATCGCAGATGATACCTGCTGCTATCTTTTTAAGTTAACAATTAACATGCAGTAATATAAATAATCTGTTAATGCTCTTGTCGGTGTAGACTCCCTCTTTTCTTTTCATTTTTCCAACTACTGATATCTCTATAACGAACTGACCCATTTTACAGTTAGAAAGCAGAAATCTACAAATATTTATTAGTGATCTTGTTTTGTTTTCAGCAAGATGCCGATTACTGGCTCATATCAGATCATGGAGTAAGCATCACAGACATGTGGAAATCAGCACGTATCCTTTTCTTCATGATTCTGTTTATGTGTTCTTCAGCCTGTTTTTGTAATTTCTGTGTTTCCTCCATTGTACAATTGAAACACTCCTTAACTCCTCTTTAGCTGATGTTGAATGGGATGGGGTGGATACACTTCAAGCGGAGGAGTTTGTGATGACAGCTGTAAGCACACCACGACCGCAAACTCCACCCTCTAGCACCGTTGGATCACCGCCTGCTGCTAACACTTCTCATAGGTGAACCGAATGATCAGAAGAATCTCAGGTCTAAACTCATACTAGAACCTATCCTGTTGTTCCTCATATTTAACATGTCAGTAGTCCAACCCTACACCGGATTGAACTCGGCATGTCACTGATCAAACCCTAGATTAGCGGTGGACGACCACCATGAACTTAAAATGGTTCGAATAGAAAGTTAATGTAGCTAGGGGAAAAGAGATGGATGTAGTTACTTCTGTGTACAGTAAGTAATGTATTTGATCTTGTGTTCGAGGGATCAATAATATTTAAATTTTTTCGCAATATGAAGTTGATCCATGTATATTAGTGCTCTATCATACTGATGCTAAATTGAACTAGTGTTTAGGTGATTAAGATTGGATACAGATGTTACTTTCGGTGTTGCATTTAAACTTTTGTTTGCTATTTATCTCTTGGTGTGCACACTGATCCAGCCTACGGAAATCTCATGCATCCATAAACAACCGTCTTATTATTACTCACTGAAGTGAAAGGAGATTGATCTGCCAGTGAAAAGTTGGGCAAAAAATTGAATGATCTTTCAAGCAAAATCTTTAGGATGAACAGTGTATTTCTCCACTTGGATCAGATTAATAAGTTTCACTAAAATCGACATTGCAGAAGAAACCTGAAGATAAATATATTGACAGAACACTTAAATGTATACAAAAAAAAAACACTATCGTTCAAGGGTTAGGTACCCTATACAAAATTCACTTGTCTTTCCCAACTATCTTTTCTATCCATCCAGCAACAACAGGAGTCAAAGCAACAGTCGGAGGAAACCTAATCGGAGATGCAGCTTTGTGTGCAGCATATGCCAGTGCGAAAGTCCCTACCTTTTCCCCAGTTTCACTTGCTGAAATCCCCACCTAGAATATTTATGCGGTCCATATCAAAATTAAGAATATGATCAATTCATTAAGTTCAACTGAATATAATATGATTTTACCTTCTGCAGTAATGCTTGAACATCGACACCTGCATTTATGAGCGCATAGCAGAGTGAGAAGGAGATCAACGAGAGAGTTATTGAAGTTGCCAAATATGCTCCTCCATATTTTGTGAGTAGTTCCTTGGCTTGTTCCCCTTTAGTTTTCTCTCCGCTTTCCTCCTCTCCTTTTGAACTGAATATCTGAAATAACGAATACCAGTTTCAGATGAAATCCACATCACCTAGATTTCCAGACCAAGTTCAAAGTTTGTTACTGAAGATAAATCAAACCCTAATTTCAAGAAATTGGTTCATGAGATGTAGTACTTTTCCTACAAACCCTTTTGAAATTTTGGTTTTACAGTCGAATGTCAGTATAAAATTTATAGCAGTTGACACATAAGAGGTAGAAAGATAATAAGCAGTAAGTTACCTTCCAGAGACCAGCTTCAAGACCGAATTTCTGAGTGATTTCTTCCGGGGAAGAAGGGTCGTTAGTTTTAGTTTCTTTGGTTGTTTCTTTTAGAGCTCTTACAGTGATTAAGTGCTGCTTCAAATTAGGCTTTAAGGGTTTAAAGCGAGAATTGAATTCTCTGTTCTTCAGAAAGGAGGGAGAGGAAGTGAAGAGCAGAGATGACACCATTGTTGGCAAAAAGATATCCACTGGTTGAAAAATTGATGAGGATGAAAAATAAGATTAGAGCAGTGAAATGATGTAAATGCCATCTTTACCCCCAAATGCTACTGAAATATCTCACGTTGTCCAAATTTTCATCGTAAATTGTGTTCATGTAAAGGGCTGTTTTAGTCAAGCGGAACAGAAAGTTCAGCCATTTGTTTTAGCACAGTTTGTGAGGCAACGAGTAAGAAAAACAACTAGAGGCGTGGCTATGTGCCTATGTTACAAGTGGCCGTATACGGCACCTACAATTTCACCGAGCAAATGTTACGTGCTTGTGTATATGCCAAGATTTGCTACTTTAGCATCCACCGTGGGTATAAAAAAAAAAAGCATCCACTACGGGTATAGCTAAGGGGCAAACATACCTTACTAAGAGGTATTTACCACTTATCAAAGTGCGAGAGAGACTCTTTAGTTTAGCGGTCTTTATATCGCTTGGTAATCAATAAAGGGCTGACGATATGGTATTATGGTGACCATCGCTCGGTGCCAATCTCACCGCTTTATAATTCATCATCCAACGGTTACAATTTCGTCACTTTATAAGGCCGGTTCCTATGCGTTTTATGATTTGCTATTTTTGCACCCGCTATGAGTATGACAAAGTGGTAAACGTAAGTGCTTAAGTGTCAAATATATTACTGAGACACATTCGATATATATTACTGAGACACATTCGATAAAGGCTCTATAGAGCGATAAAGATTTTATCGGTAGAGTCTTTATCTCCAATGATATAATCGTTATCGCTAAATAATTTTATATATACTTCATGTCTTTTTCTCTCCTACTTTTTACCAGCTTAATATGTATTTATATATAAAGGGTCCCATTAAAAATATTATAATACTAATATTCAATGATCATTCCTACTGCCAACATTTTCGCTCGACTGAGCGACATAATTTGGCCGACCATCCAATTTTTTATTGCACGACCATCGAGTACAATACTTATTAATACTTAATTCATACTTTGTCATTCGACCATTCATGACATATTAGATCAGGAATGGGCACTTTACATAACTCAGCAACATTTCATTTCCTGTCAAATAGTCGACATATCAGAATATGTCAATGATCGAGCAATCTCATTGGACGCTCGTCGATCATCAGAACACCATTATTGCCTCAACTGGTAAAATGATACACCACAATTCATCAGACTCGATGTCTGTGCATTATCCTGTCCCAGCAGACACCTTATGCTTAATCCGTGAGTTTCAGAGCTTGCCACATTCGTCCATTATGCTCGACTCATCAAGGCTAAGACTCATGGTCTAGCCAAGTCAACAATTGACTAATTAAATACATGCATGCCTTGCGGATTCCACATTCATGAGACATCGATCATGTTACATGGGGGATATTCACTGGGGTTTTGGTATGACGGCCTACAACACGTGTGTACATCCACGATGAGAAATGTGAGTAATTCGTGCAAGCAGTTTAAGGAGTTAACAAAGTGGTGGATGGACAATCAACCAATTCTCCACGCATGTGGAACTGGTTTAACCACGATTTCCCACTTCCCACTCTTTTACTCCCCTGCAACCGTCACACTTACTGGAGATCAATGTGTTTACTAATTCTGCAATATAAATAGGTTCATCAATCCATAATTGAACGATCGTAACTTCCATGTAATCATCATATCTCAAATTATCAAACTCTACAATTCACAAACTTGCGAAGTCTCACACATCCACAATCCTTCAATACTCATTGATCTCACACAATTCTCAGATTTTCTCCCACAGATCGACCCTCATCCCTCTTTGTGATCGAATTGACTCTGGAACGACCATTGTCTTGGTTTAGGCCCGAGTCCTACAGATTTATCTCTCGAACTCAAAGCACTCCCGTGCGGTGTATCTGTTAAAGGTTTAGGCAGTTTTCTCGATCGAGGAACCGCACAACCCTCCACTTTTCCTCAAAAACCAGCAAATCGTTTTCACCCATCAACACCAAGTTTGGTTATTCAAGGTTTCTTAGGACTTCAGTTATTGTTTACATATAAAAGGAAACAAGCCTACAAAAATTTATAAACAAGTAAAATTATTCAATGAAGTCATGAGTTAATCTCGATAAATCTCTCTTTTTAATCCATTTTATATATTCTACGCTTCTGTTCTCCATTAGTTTTTGTTATGGATTGCTGATCTTAATCGCTTTTAAATGTTCTATATGGCTTGTTCCTAAGTTCAAACGAAGAATTGAAACCCCTTACCAAGTTAAACTGAAGTATAAATACTAACAAATAACTTTACATGCGTATTTGGATGGTGGGAAGAAAATTCCATTTTCAGGAATCTATTCCATAAAGAGGAGGTATCATGAACCCGCCATCCCATGGGGTTTAAATTCTCTTATTGGGAAAATTTTAGTACCATTTCCCCTCTAATTTTCTTCACTGAACATGGATCATATTACTATATATATGGAAATGGATTTTTATTTTTAGAAAAGTGAATCTGTTGACTCTATAAACCATATAGCATCTACTCCATACACTATAGCAAAAAGAAACCAAAGAAACAGTTTTGTGACTCGTGTGTTGATTTCCAACCGAAAATAGGTTTTCCAGCCGGGTAACTACTTTCTTTATTTATTATTATTATCTTTTAATTTTTATCGCTATATAATTAAAAATTTTAAAATCAATTTTGCCCGCGATACATTTTATTGAGCGTAGTTTAATATCCTGATCATGAAACAAATTTACTTTCCCTAAGACCATCTCCAATGAGGGAAGGGCGAGTTCCCTTAAAATCCTAGATGGAAACGGTTTTATTTTACATGTAAAACAATAGGGGAAGACGATGTCCTATAGGTGTTCTCAGAATAAAAACTTGATCAAGAATTTGTTTACCAGTCGCTTAGTGCTTCACCGAAAAAGCTCAGTGTACACCATTCTTTGACTAATTATCCGACGGAAATTTTATTTTGTCTCGTATTGGGTGCCTTGTATTGTGCGGAAGCATTTTTAAAAAACTTGTAAAATTAATAATCCACCAATTCGTGAACTATTGGTCGCTCGGTTAATGTTTTGGAGACACCAAAATGCTCTATCGAGTAACTGTTCACCGGTTATTGGAACTTAACATATTAGAAAGGTGAATGGTTCAACGAGCTAGATGTTTTACCTATCGTTTAATTTTTACCGATCGACAAATAGTTTAGCTAAGTTCCCTTATTACCTTCCCAGCTTCCCCATGAATAATTTAGCTAAGTTCCCTTAGTCCCTTCCCAGCTTCCCCATATCTGGGGTATGAATAAAGGCTTGGAGATAAGTTTTCCTTTGTACAGGGATACAAATCCCTCGTTGGAGATGGTCTAAGACTTGAACTTCTCAAACCTTTACGCGTATTTACACGCAGATGACCCATGATTTTAAGGGAATTACTTGCACTGTTGGCTGGACATGCCCTAAGGATAGCTCGATGATCAACTGAACCAGTTTGCTTGATAATCAATTTTTTTATAACACTATATTGTTTTCTTCCATTTCAAAAAGGTTTGTTTATTTGGTTTTGCATAAAATTAAGAAAACAACCATTTAAGCCATTCTTTTTTACGTTTTCCTAGTTTATCTTGAAAGAAATGGTCCCCTAGGTTTTTTAAAAAGAAAAAAAAAGTAAAGAGAGATGGTCTCCAAAATTTATTAAGAGAGAGATGCCGAATTCTTTTGTACCAATCAATGCTTCATTTCTGGGTTGCTCGGATACTTCCAAAAGGCTCATCAAAAATTTATCAGTTTTCTAAAAGTTTTTTCTTCAATTTTATTTTTTGAAGGTCTCTCTTGCTTTCACGTACTTTGTACATGTGAAGAGGAGAAACACTTAAAAAGAAAACGAAGGAGTTTACTCCCTTCATAGTGAGGGTTGAGAGAGGAAATTCCAAATTTGCTAGTAATGTAGGTTTGGAATATTGTAACATATAGGTGTACAATGAGTGTTTTTGGGATTAGATTGAATTGGTGTGCTCTAATACATTCTTGAGTCTCATAAAATTGCATTTGCAAATATTTATATACGCGGTATCCATCAGTATCTTCCATTTTCGGAGATGCCGAATTGGATTTTTGGATACGTACCGGAATTGGATACCCGTACCGGTACCTATGCAACGCAGCTTATAATTCTTAGTGGGAATTATATAATTGCCCTCAATTCTGATGGGCTACACAACTACCCTTATTCTACAATAAAAATACCCTCTCCATCCAAAGCCCATCGGGGGTCCATTAACGTTTTTCTTGTTTCCATATTTACCCTTCCTCTAATCTTGGTTCCATCTCCATTAACTTCTCCATCACTATCTCTATTCAGAGAGAAAAACAGATCGAACTCCTACACCGGCGTATCCATCGCTACCACCATCATCTCCGTCGTCATCACAAACCAACACTAGTGCCACCGCCATCACCATCTCTAATCATACCCTGTCTGACTCTTTTTTTATACACAACAGATCCGATTAAGACCTGACGCCTAACAATAATTTCCTTTCTTCCTCTTACCTCAACATCTTTTTCCTTTTCCGTCCTTCCCCACCAGTTTTCCGAATCGATCAAACCTTACTCCAACAATAATCGAATCATCTCCAACAATTTTCAGATCTATTGATTAAATGGTCGTCCCATTTCGTACCTCAGTAATCCATTTCTAGGGCATAATAATACCATTTGGTAATGGCGAAGTGGCTTAAAGCTGCCGAAGGTATGGAGAAATCTTCTTAATTCATTTGTTTAAATCAATACTATATAATCTGATCAGTCTTGTTTTGTTAAGAAAGATTTCCAAGTCCAGATGAAAACTCAACGGAGATTTCATTTTAGGATTTGATTATAGAAATTTCGTAAGGAGAATACTTAAATTTTCAATTTTGTTTAATTAAAACCTAGTAACTAACTGTTAGAAGCAATTTTTGTTTACTATATGTGTTTATATCGTTTTGTTTAGGCTTTGATTTCTGTCCTAATTAAATTCAACAATCTATATATGGACTCTTAATTAGTTGTGTGTTTATTAGACAATGAGGCACCCACTTCATGTCATTCTTTCTCTTAATTTGTTTTCTTACTAATTTTAAAGTAAAATCCACACTATATGAAATTGATTTATCCATAGAATAAATCTCAACTTGGTTTGGAAGATAAATTTGATGCCTCTTTGTCAACTTCGTTTATGTACAAAAAGAAATCACAAAAACAGTTTTGATGCACTAGCAGTTATGATATGTAGTAGTGGAGGTGATGTTGGGGAGTTTTGGTGGTTTTGAATTTGGTATTGTAAAATCAAGTGGAACTGGTGTATGCGGTGAGGAGCAGGTACTGGATATGGATGGTGGAGTTGATTAGTATTAGTAAGGATTAGGTACCGGAGATGGGGAGGTGGTGAGTTGTAGTTTGGGGCGAACACTAGAGATGGTGGTGACTTGTCTTCCTTCAAATAGAACAAGGGTTCTTGTTTCATCTAGGTGGGTAATTCTAAGAGCTTTGAATTTGTTGCATTGCAACAAAGGGAGTTTAGAGTTGGACCGCACTATTATCGGCTTGTTAATATTTTGTGTATGTTCGTCATTTTTTTGTTGTGGTCATGCTTGTTTATGGCCTCCTCTCCGTGGTTTGAAGTTTAACTTTACATTACTATATCTTCATAGTATATGCTTATGGTTAAGGAAAATGAGATTCAACTTTACATTACTTTGGTCTTAATTTTTTCGTAATTAATCATTTTTCTTATTGCGATTAATACCTCGTTGGAACCTATTGGTAAAACCTTGGACAAAGATGAATCAGAAGAGGAAAATGAAAATGAAATTCAACTTCTCAGTAAGCAGGTGACTGATATTAGCTCTCATATGTGTGTATCAATAATAGAAATGGTATCAACAACCAATGTTTCTGTATCAACAATAGAGAAATGGTATCAACAACCAAGGTTTGTGTATCAACAATAGAAAAATGGTATCAACAACCAATATTTGTGTGTCAACAATAGAATTTGATCTTAGTGTTAGGAGTCAACAACAAATGTTTGTGTATCAACAATAGAAATCGACCTTAGTTTAGGGAGTCAACAACCAAGGTTTGTGTATCAACAATAGAAAAATGGTATCAACAGCCAAGGTTTGTGTATCAACAATAGAAAAACGGTATCAACAACCAAATTTGACAAATATTTTTGAACTTTTGATTTTATGGATCAACAAATATTTTCAGTTGTTGACGCCTAATATTAATGGCGGCGGCGGCGGCGGTGGTGGCGGCGGCAACAACAGTGGTGGTGGTGGTGGCGGCAACAACATTGGTGGTGGTGGTTGCGGCAACAACAGTGGTGGTGGTGGTGGAGTGGCGGCGGTGGTGGCGGCGGCAACAACAGTGGTGGTGGTGGTGGCGGAGTGGCGGCGGCAACAACAGTGGTGGTGGTGGCGGCGGTGCTGTTGGTGGTGGTGAAATGAAATAATAGAAAATTCTATTTTTTAATGGATAAGATTGTTAAATGGAAAATAATATTTTAAGTGAGGGTATTAAGGTAATCTATATTTTAATGGATAAGGTATTTAAATGATAGGGGTATTTATATTGTTGTATAAGGGTATTTGTGTTGGGCCTCTATAATAGGGGCATTTAATAAATTTACCCTAATTCTTATGCAAAAGCGGAGCCAGACGATGTGGAATTCCTGGTGGGGTCCATAATATACTCATTTAGTCGAATACCAAAACCCATACAAATCTCTGTTAAAATTCTGCCGACAACCTTCAGAATCAATGAAACCCAAGCCAAAAGAGTTACTCTATTCTCGGACGAGAAAACTTAGGGAGGAAGCCCTGGAATAGCAAAGTTAGTTGCACTAATGAAGAACTTAGTTCCAGCAAGTCCTTATTGGTGCGACTAAATCTGCCATTCTATTTTTACTTTATTTAATGAAAACGTAATAATGTTCTGACAAATCCTTTCCTAAATATCACAGTACAGTAGTAACAAAATCAAACTCATGGAGTCAAGATAGTAAGTGTAAGAGCGGATAAAAAGAAAGATCACATTGCCCTTACTTAGCTACTGCGATGTAAACATTTGCCATGATCACACCAACCATCAGAAAGCTACTTGCAGCCTTTAAGCAGATTTTCTGGAACTTCCGGACAGAGGAAAGAGAAAAGATACCACAATCAAGCAACGCCATGAGCACCCCCAACAAACCAAAGGAAGAACTCAAGAGGCATCCAGCTGCTGACACGTTGATACCTGACAATAAAAGCTTGAGGCTGTGTTTGTGTG
Organism: Papaver armeniacum; assembly: GCA_023531295.1. Lineage (NCBI taxonomy): Eukaryota > Viridiplantae > Streptophyta > Magnoliopsida > Ranunculales > Papaveraceae > Papaver > Papaver armeniacum. Next base: position 15,595 of record JAJJWW010000089.1, read on the forward strand.
TAGTGTCAGCAAGTTGCATTACTAGGCTTGGTCCGAACTCAGAGATCATCACCATAAATAAGAACAAAATCCCCATCTTATAATCTCGAGAAGAACCGCGACCACGGCCACGGCCATTCCCAGTGCCTCTGCTATTGCTATCACCATCGGAGTCATAAGGATCATCACTGATACGACCAGTTCCTAAATCAATAGTACAGTCACCAGGAGCCCCAACAGGATGAGCATCAGCAGCGCCAAGGGTCACAAGTTCGATATGTCTAGTAGGTTCATTAACACTCTGCAGAGTAATAAGAAGATATGAATTTACTAGTTAGCAAGATACTAATATACTCCATCTATTATCCAGTCCTTATTACTAGGGTCTAGGGGGTTTACAACCCTGATTAGGAGGAGTATAATGATTTGGCTCTGTATTAGTAGTATTTACCTGGTGACCATAATGATTTGTCTGCTCATTTCTATGTTGTGCCGGGTAATATTCAATCTGCATCACCAAAAACATAACTGTTAACCTTATACTTCTTCCTATACCTATATGACTTTTAACATTAGAAATACGAATACAGGTAAGGACTAGAACCAATTGTTATACATAGTCACTTCTGAGAATGTCATTCCACCTCTATTTGACACCAACACACATATACTGATTTCTTGTTCTTCCCATACATATTCCCACACCTTGAAAATATTTGGGGAACTATACAATACCAATATTCAGCAGTAATGATGATTGGCACTCAGAAAGAGTACTTACCGGTGATATTACAGCATGAGCTGGAGCATTTTCATGGACACCATGTTGGGAGTTGTTTCCCACTTCTAAAATATACTGCAATAAGTGGATACACAACTATGAGTTAGCTTTCGGATAAAAACAGTCTCTACTGTGTCAGACGAATTCATAGACAATGGATAAGAAGAAAAGAAGAATACAACACCTCTTTCAGTAACTCCTCAATGGCATCATTCTTCCCTTCCTGTATGGAAGAAAACTTGAGCTATAGTCATACTGTATATGCTTTTAAACTTTAGTCATAAAATTTAACAGCAGAAGGACATGAGCTTAACACTGACCAAATTCAAATTTTCAGCCTTTAACCTCGACACTTTTGCGAGGAGTGAAGCTAGCTGCTCGGGATAATTCTGCAAGAACATTTTCATATAGAGTTCAGAAATGTCCTCGTTAGCTACTACTTACCAGAGAATAGCATAGAAATTAGTAATAATTAATTGCTGCATTCACCTCATTCAAATTTTTCACGAGTGCTCCTAGTTGATAGGAGTTCTGCTAGATCAGATTTGTATTAGAAATGCACTTGTTATCAGATACGCTTCTGGTTCATACATAAGTATCAAGACATGCAAGTGCATTATAGGGGAAACACTAGCCTATGAAGGCACATGGAGATGATCCGAGGATTGACTATTATTAGCACTTGAATTGTTTTAGTTGGCATGTTACTGATTGGTACAACAATTAGAAATCCAAACTTTAAGTCCCTTGTATCAAGTAATACATATAAATAAGAGACACACCCTGCAAAAACGATGCTAAGCTTGTAGTGCGGATTAAAATAGTACTCCGTACATTGTAACCGTGTGCTGAGAGTTTGATGGCAAGGAGAGGTCCAATGTATTTACTAGATAGACTCAAGAGTTACAGAAAACAGTTTGTACCACCACACATAGTAGTAGCACAGCCAAATACATACCAGTTTCTTAGTTGCAGCATATCTCGAGAAGCTAGCAACTACCTCGGGGTCTTCCGGAGAATACACTGATTATTTAAAAAATTGGAAAGTATCAAACCTCATTACAAAATCCAGTACTGGCAAACACAACCTGCCTCACATACATATACACATGCAAACAAATAAAAGGCAATTGAAAAAAAAAAAGTATTTGCTTACTCGAATCAACAGGCCAACCTCCAAAGAGACGTAATTTCCCCCCACAAGCCCAAGTTGCTGGTAACATTTAATTTTCTACCTGTGAAATCAATCATAATACAAGGAGATGTAAATATGTAATCAAGAATCATCATGATTCCAAATCTAATTCTAAATCATTCTAAATCTTTGTCGGGCACTCTAAGGAGAAAAGGTCCGGAATGAAACGAAATTTTCTCTTCAAGCGAGTTCAGTCGACAGAAAAAAAAAAAAAAAAAAAAACCAGATGAACTGCAAGTGTAAGATTTTAGAAATTCGCAATGAAATTTAAACAAATAACGATCCAAAGATGGTAATCTTACAGTGGAAAGAATCAGAAATGGAAGATTTGTTTTCTTTGGCTCGAAGAAGGATTCTAGAGGGACAGAGAGAACCGCGAGATAGAAGAGGAAGATAGAGTGATTTTGTAGGGTGGTTTATATATTTTTTTATGGTGTTACGAAGTCTTGGCACTTTTGATTTAAAAATCATGTAGTGGAAGGAAAAAAAAAAGTGACTGAGAAGAAAAAATGGATCAAAATCCACTGTTCACTGCGAACTAATCTCTTTATTACCTACTCTCTGTTGGTCATTTCAACCTAACGTTTGTCATAAAGAAGAAGAAGACATATCAGCAGCAGGAGGTTTCCTTGAATCGATTCAATTTTGAATTCAGTAAGTTTTCTGTTTAGTACATCTGAAATTTCATATCTTGATTTTGTATCCATTTATCTGGATTTTTTATTTCATAAGTTTTCAGTTCAACAGGAGGAGGAAGACTACTAAATCGGTGTATATCTCTCCACTATGACGACCTCTGGAATTGCTGATGATGTCGGAGTCTCAGTCCAGTTCTCTTCTCCTGGTAACAATTTTCAATTTGTTTTCACATTTTTTCCTTTGTCCTGCAGAGCTGATTGAATAATTTGTATTTCGAATCAGGGGACGACAAGAATGACAAAACTAATCTGCCAAGTAGTTCTTCCCGTGAATTTTTGCGGGAGATGCTTCATTTACTGGTTAGTGGTGATACTAAATGTCCATTTATATGATTTTTCGTGCACCATACATGAACAAGTTAGATCTTCTGCTACCCATGGGGATTCTGAATGTTATTATTCGGATAAATTTGACAAAAATTGACCTATTAGACCTTTTTGAAACATGTTATACAGAGGGAAGAAAAGGAGGTGAACTTGACATCAAATTGTTCATTACCAAAATCGGAATTTCATATCGGTCTTGATGGAAAGCATTGTCAGAACAAGGAAGCTGCGAGAAAAGCTTACAAAACTTATTTTGGCGGTTATCAGTGTCATCATCCTCAATGTTGGATGAGTAAAACTAAAGGCAGGTTTCTTGAGGTGCTACTTATGGTGTCTTCGTTCCTGTTATCATTTTGCACGGCTGGCGCCTTCTACTTCACTGAAGCGCTCACCATTGATGGAAGCCATGATCCAGTTCTGAAACACAGCTTGGCAGCGTTCAATAGGGTATTCGCTGCTTCTTTCATTTGCAACTTTTTGGGTGTATTGATATGTCTTATTCTACAATATCGCCGTGAATACCACCAGTACAAGAAGTTTATACTCATCATCAGCAATACAGCGTCATTTCTTTTTATGGTACTTGGTTATGGCTTCGTGATCACTTTCAACATCCAGCGTGGTTGAGCCTCTCAGTGTTAAACTTGGATATAGTGCTGTGAAGTTTGTTGCCTGTCAACCACTCTTCTCCTCCGTATCTAGTAGTTTGTTTGTTTTCGGCTACATGGCCTACATCAGTTTTTTTTGTTTTATTGGAAATCAATGCCGGTTTGTATTTTCCTTATTTCTATTGAAGCCTATTATAGAGGCTCCAAGGATTTGGTTGCGACTTTGCTCCTATGGATCAAAATGTTCCAAGTTTGTATTTGGGGAGACCTAATCTAACTCCTTTAAAAACCTAAGTCATATGAGGCCCCCACGTCACGCGGTGGGAATATTTCCCTCCTCCTTCAATGGTGACCCCCACCCACTCATAGAATTGTTCCGTTTTGCTTTTCCTCAAAGGAGATAAAAACAAGGCTTTGGCTCACAAATCTTTCGGGAAAAATTAAAATTAAAAATAATAAGCTTTCCAGAAAAATAATCGCTATATCTCTGCTATGGAAAGAAAAACTCTTCTTCTTCCCTCGCCTCCGGAAACCCTAATCTTCCTAACTCATTGTTTATTGCTTATGTGCGGCTTTTTTTCTTATGTGCGGCTGTTTTCTTTTTTTAATGTAATTTTTGGTGATTTATTTTTGATTCAATTCTGTAGTGGGGAAATACTGATAAGAAGGATGGGTTTTATTAGATATGATTTTATTCGTTTTTGTGTGATAATATTTTTTTTCACTGATTTATCTTTATTGTCTTTGTTGTTAATGATTTTTTTTTTTTTTTTTTTATGTTGTTTAGGTTTTTTTTGGTGAGAAGATAGTAATTTGGGATTTGTCAGTTCATAGAGAATTGGTGTTTCCATAGAAATACTTTGTTCAGCCTTGCAAAGCCCTACGAAACTGGAGAGGCGCTCCCAGAAGACTATGTTGCAGGATACTACAGTTACATGTGGAGAGAGGTGTTATCAGCCGATGCTTTCTCTGCATTTGAGGATGTTGGGTTGCTAACAATACTATTGGTGTAATGCAGGTAACCTTCTTCACATCCCCGGGAACCTTAAATTGTTCTATTATCATACAACTATCTGCTCGACAGAAGTCCCCATCCATCTCTTCCCTAGCTTTGCGCAGTTGTGGGGCATGGTTTGTTGTAGAGATGCAGAGAAAGGTTTTCATCTTCCACATTTTTAATTCAACTATTCTAACCTAAACATATGGATTTGCTACTCCCTCCGTTCCATTTTACTTGATGTTGTAGAGTTTTTCACGCAGATTAAGAAATAACATAGAGAGTAATTTTTTTCCAAATCTACCCATATTAATAGCTTCCTAAAAATTTAAAGCACCTAGTTTTTAGTTTCTATATTTAGTGTAAATTACGAATCCCGTTATAATTTACAGGATAGAGTATATATTCTCCATGGAGTGGATCGAAAAATTAGATTAATTATCCATCTACTAATTTCAATGAAAATTAATGGTATGGTATGATTCCAAAGCAAGGGCAAATTAGTGAGAATTTGGGAAAAAAGCTTAAACACTCGTCTATTTTGGAACATAAAAAAAAACCCTAAATCATCAAGTAAAATGGAACGGTGGGAGTATTATTTTTTTTGTTTGTTTGTTTGTTTGTAATACTTCGTGAAACAGACGCCTAGGTTTGCTTTAGTTGTTGAACTGATCATTGATTCGAAACATGTATGGTTTAATGAATCTATATGTATCTTTTATTTTTTTAAATCTTTCAGATTTTGGTCTTTTGTAATTTTAATAATTTGCTATAACAAATAATCAGGGTTTGTTCAATTTGTTTGGCATGGTTTCTTTACTTCACACCAGTTACAGGCAATCAGGCATGTCTCAATGTTTTTCCCACATACCAGATAATATGGCCTGTAAGGATTGAAGACCTATTAGTGTATCCTTATATTTGACTGATTTACATACCCATTTGATACTGATTTACATACCCATTTGATTATATTTGTTTTTTATCGTTTGTTTAAACATAGATTTAAACTAGAAAGATAGATAAATTAAATAGTTTACATCTATATGTGAGCATTATGTGTTATTGTCAGTTCCTTGGACAAGTTAAAGCACCAGTCTTTCTTGATGACCCATGGCCATGATTAGGTTGTGAAGCAATAAATTGGAGTTGGTGCTCAAACTGCATATAAATTGGAGTTGGTGCTCAAACTGCATATAAATTGGAGGGCCAAGTGAGTAAACAAAAAATTGTACGTTGTTGTTTTGTTAAGAGATTGGTATGGGAGCGGATGCAATACTATCAATAAGACGCCTGAAGATATGCATGACCCAATAAGAGAGAAAGCTGGACAAGATCATCTGGACCACTGCAATGAGGATTAGTGCTTTGTATGATGAGCAGAAAAACGAGGTGCACATAAAGGAAAATTCACTTAACCCTTGAGTTAATACAACCAGAATTTATCAGCATTGCATTAGAAGGGGTAAGAGAATCATTGTTTCATTTGTAAAGCCTTTTCTGTTGTTCAATTAGTTATAGTAATATGGATTGTCTTTTCTTTTGTGCAGAAGCAGAGAAGAATCATACTCTTGGTGCACATTTCTTAAATGATTGAGCATTAACAAGGTAATTAATTGTGATAAATGAAGTGTGCATTACGAGAATTATATAAAATAGGTGAACGGTCATTTTTCATGGTGCTGACAAGCACTTTCATGCAGGATGTTGCAGTAAAGGTATTTTCAATGCTTGAGTACTCGGATGAATTGCTGCGCTGCTTTAGACAAGATGTAGTATCTCAGGCTAATCTTTTTTTTTTCCTAATATTCAGGCCCTATAAAGAGAAAAAAGAAAATGAAAAAAAGCTTACATTTATTCTCTTAACAAAGTTATGAAGTTTCTTGCAAATTTTAGAAAATAGGGTGAACCCTAGAATACATTTTTGTTACTGTTCATGTTTTGAGGAATTTAATGTGCTTATGTTTTGGTATGATTATATGAGAGGGCACTTCGTTTAGTATTTTCTATTTTGGCCTAATATATAGCTTACCTTTATTCGATCAAAACAAATAGGTATTACCTTTGGAAGTTTCTCCGACTAACTTCACATCCGTGATTTCGATTTATCCAGCTTTGAATCTACGTTAATTATTATCTTAAGAAGCAGTTTGGTGACCCTCCACAAGCATTCAGAACAAATGGGATTGGAGTACAATACCAAAGTTGTAATGGATAGTGACTGTCACTGGGTTTTTTTTTGCCGATCTATTATGTATATTTCTTTAACAATAATGGAGTAGCTATAGGAACTGATATAATTGTAAGTATGGATACATGATAAGTTTAAATGCAGTTCTTCTGTTTTGAAAATATTATCTATTACTTTTGTTTGGTAATTTTCTAAGTTTGCACATTGATTGAAAGCATGGTTTCAGATGCATTAGCCGCATATGCGAAAACAATGACTTCAATTGCGTAAGATCTTGATCCTTCTTTCTGTATGTTGTTTATTAAATTTGTTTGTTGAGTCAAGATAACCGATTATCATCTGTTCTTCTCCTCTCTATTAAATTTGTTTATTAAATTTATTTGCATAAGGCTTAAACTGGTGTGCTAAAGGTTTCTTATGTCCACGACACACAAAATCAAAAATATGGTTAAAGATGTTCGCCGCGCCACACAAATCAAAAATGCAAATAAAAAATCTTAAGTGACCCCGCTACACCAAATCAAAAGCATGGTTGAAGATGACACGAAATCGAAAATCCTAAGCGACGGGGCGAGGCATAGCCGAGCCACGTCAAATCGAAAATGCATCGCGACGGACAATGCATTGGGACGGGGCGAGGCGAAGCCGAGCCACACCAAATTAAAAATGCATCTAGACAAGACTAGGTGAACCCCACCTTCACCAAATCAAAAATACATCGCGAGGGCGGGGAGACGAGGCGTGCGGAGCTATATCACATCAAATGAATAATATCGTTAAAAGAAAAAGATAAGTTTACCAAATCAAATTGGGACGGGGCGAGGCGAAGCCGAGCTTTACCAAATAAAATCGGGACAGGGCGAGGCGAGGCGAAGCCACTCCTAATAAAAAAATATGGCTAAAAGAACAAAAATGCCCGAGCGTAGTACGGGCACAAAATCTAGTTTATAATAACAATACAAAAATATCCTTTGATAATCTAACTACCCTTTAATAACTAACTTAATCGTAACTAAGAATCAAAAACTAAACAAATACAAATTGTATCTTCGTTTTCTTCCTCTCTTCTCCTCCACCATCGCCTCTTTTCCCTCTTGTTTCTTCTTCATTGACGATTAATCGTGGGTTTTCATTGACAATTATTCTTCATTGACAATTATGTAAGAAAAGAAAAATCCACCATTTTAGTACTTTTAATTGCATGAATGGGTTAAATTTGACTAAATTAGGGTTCTAAAAATTAATTTTTGAATTGTCTACGGTTGAGAAATCAAAATTTCCTAACAGCGAATGATTTCCCAACCATAGAAATCTTTTACGTCTGGGAAAATATAAACTCCCAACCGTATGTAATTTTTACGGTTAGATTTCCTAACTGTATGTTAAGTTTTATTAAAAAAACTTCCAAAACTTAGCAAAGACGCATGCGCGAGGTGAGTGCCGCTTCATATCAAAACCGCGAAAGTGATGGTGTAATGCAAAGCCGATCACTTACTTTCAAACATTGAAACTATATAAAAGAAAAAAAAATGAGAATTTACAACAAAGTGCAACTGTGCCAACCCATAATGACCGAAGATGACTGCTGCATCCATTTGTACTCTGTTCAAACGGAAAATCCAAACTTTAGCTAGCCATAGAAGCTACAACACGAAGAAAAAAAAACTAATTACAACCCAAGATTTGAATACAGAGAATACAACTGATGAATCATGATGTTCCAAGACATTTAAATATTTACCCAACAGCATTTCAAGGAGCAAGCTCCTTAAATTTTGTAGTCTTGATAATGTCAGTCCAGCGGGGAAGCTCCATCTACTCAAATGTAATGACAATGGAACAGTGGGAAACTTGATGCACTTTGCTATTTACACACTAAAGAATCAAAATACCTAAACTGGAAGAGCCCATTTGTTAATATCCGCAGCCCATCGATCTCAGTTGTCGTCTTCTACCGGCAACATCAATGGTGTCAGGAAGGTACCCGAACAAAACTTATAGATAAATGACTACACCCTTTTGAAGATGGCTTATAGAGAAATTTCCATGCTAAACATGGTTCGCGGTCGGGCATATCGGCTTTTCAGATCAACATATATCCAACTTATAATAACATACAGAACAAAATATATGTTCAAGCAAGAAGCCACATATTGCTTTGTCCAGGTCTTCTTTATACCAATAGTTCAGGGGGAAAAGGATATCACATTTAGAATTTTTACCAAAATTGTTAGAGTACTGCTCGGTTGAACCCACCAAGCGTTGGTATGTCAAAGTTGGTTGTCATATTTTAGTATCAAAACTCATAAGTCGCATGATTAGATTACTAGAGTCAACTTCGTTAGGTTAGACTAGGAAGTCTAGAAATATTGAGATATACAAGTATTACTCTGAAGAGCTGAAGATTCGATGACGTATCGACATCAACGAAGACAACATCCTTCCCCTTGAGGTTAGTAATACATGAACTGACTTGTTTCCATTTGTATATCGTAAGCTTTCAAGTCGTTTCTGATTGAAAACATAACATGCGAAGTTATATACATAAAACTTTATTATTAGAGACTTGATCATCTTATTATGATCAAAGTGCCAAGGAATAATATATCAATAGTTATCAATGTTATATCTTGGTATATTGAATTCGAAGTATAATGCTTATCATTTGAACTTTGTATAAATTAGTATAAATTGGGTTGAGGAATATTTTAAAGAAGATAAGTTATTTGTTGAAGATGAGCTTGATTCATAAAAAGGAGATATAAACATATCTTTAGCTGAAAAAACGAGGGTACCCAAATACACCACAATCTTTTATTTATCAACCTATAAGTCTTATACCAAGTGTGATCATCTATGGACAGATTCGAGATAATACAACAACTTCGAGACACACTTCGTGTGATCATCTATGGATACGAGGTCGAGACAATACGACAACAAGATCACTTGTGTGATTGACTATGGATTTAAGATCGAGACGATATGACACCGAGGTGATCACTTGATAATATGTACGGTAATAAATGAAACTCTATAGGATCAATATCAAGTGTTACGGATTAATGTACAAGTGCAATTTACTTTAATTATAATAAAACAATTATAATGCAGAATAATAAAGTAAATGACACAACAAGATTTTGTTAATGGGGAAACCACAAATGCAGAAAAACTCCGAGACCTAGTCCAGTTTTGAATACTCTTAGAATTAAGCCGCTATAACAAAATCTAACACCAACTTTGTATAATTGAGACAAGTAGACTACCCCTAGATACTTAGTTTCCTTAGTATCCATGCGCCTTCGACTTCTAGAGTCACGCACGTGAATCACCAATCCTTTAGATCGTATTCCAAACAGTGAAGGATAAATCTGTTTGGTAACCACTCTATTCAATCTTGGTAATAAGATACTAATGAGTCGTTGACAAAGGTTCTTCTGTTTAATCTAATAAACTCCTTTGTTTGTTTAGATCAATCTATCTTTTGATTACCAAAATAATCAAACTCTAGATTCGCAATCAATCAATATAGATCTCAAAGAGAAACTATAAGGTGATGTCGATCTCGCGCAACTAATCAATCAAGTCTATCAAAGATAAACATGATTCTAGTTGGATCCCAGTCGATCAAGGTTTGTGCACACAATTCACAAGATACGAAAACTAATAAGAAAAACTTCGTCGTCTTCAAATCTTCGTTTGTATTCAATAATAACATGCACAACACCACTTGAAACCTCTCGCCATCAATCATGCGCAGTACGGGGTCTGTTAACAATGGATTATCACAAGATGTCTTTAGACCCGAAAATGGTTCTAATGATCCCGTCAATACTTTGATCTAGTTTGAGTGAGCCTTATGTCAGAAGAGAAGGTTCTCAAGAATAAACAAACTAGGTGCAATCAAAGTTTCAACAACCGTTAGTCAATCAAATTAATAATTGAAAACTACAATAACAATGCAATTATCTAGTTTCTTACCAACGGTACTCGTAGAGCTTCTTGATCCCACGGAAGTCTTTAAACGAGTGGTCGTAAGAGATTTCGCCTAATTAGGGTACTTTCCTCTCCGGATAGACTACTCTACCAGAAACAACAAGAATGAAGTTTGCCTGGCTCTTAGGATAGTTTGCAAGAATTGCAACCTCAAGTATTTATACACCAAGGTTGTTTGGACAACAAGGAAATTCCAAAACCGAAAATATTCTCAAGATATTCTCATTAAAGTACCTAATTTTGGTTTTCCTATTTCAACTTAAATGCCAAACCATATTTCTGAAAATTCTCATAGAATTTTTTTATTATTAGTCTAGCACATTAACTAATACTCCCTCCGTCCTAAATTAAGAGTCCGCTTTGACTTTGTCAAGATATTAAGGAAATCCTATAAAATATCATGACTAGCCTTTGACTAGCCTATTTAATGTTATATTATGAACGCGCAATTGGGGGATAAAAAAAGTAATTGGGGGATATAGATTACTTCTCCCAACCCATGGTGTCTACGATAAGGGATGATTTTTGGGTATGAAAATACCAAAATACCCTTTAGTTAATTAAAAACATTATGAAAATACCATAATACCCTCTCTACTAAAACAATAAAATCAAAAAACCAAAACATATATCCCCCATTTCATTAATTCAAGACAAGCTTTGTTAGGTTTAGTTTTTGAAAAAAAAATTGATGTTCTTCATCGTTCTTCATCGTTCTTCGCCGATTAATCGTCGATTCAAAAAATTTCTTAAATCGATTAACCAACCCGAATCATTAACAATGCTCCACGAAAGAAACCAAATGCCCAATCGAACTCAACATCATCGATTCTTTGAACAAAACAAAGTGAAAGACTTGCTAAGATTGCTCAAGAGCAAGAACACGAAGAAGCGGCGTTATCGACGATCAACTACACAAATATATGGCTTCGTGAGAAGGTAAGTCATTTAAAACTACTTTTTAGGTGTTTAAATCGATCTATGGCAATGGGTTGAGTTAGAATCGCGAACCCTAATTCAAACAAATTGAGTTTCGAGAGTACCGGCATTGAAATTTATATGAATACGAGTCTTAGGTTTATGAGTTCGGCATTGAATCTATGATGAATACAAATCCGGTTTACAACCCTGAATAACCGAGAGACTGAATTTTAACTACCGGCATTCAATCTAGGATGAATACGTGCGGTTTGTAGTACCTGTGCAGTTGTTTGATAATAATTCGTATATCGGTAGTGGACTTAAAACATACGAGGAGAGTTTATGAATTTGCCACCGCACGGCATTGTTTTTGGATTCATTCTATGCCGGTGTTAAGTAGAAGCATTTGTTTCTAATATTTCGAGCATGCCTTAGGTAGTACTCTTAAAACATACGGGAGAGTGTATGAATTTGTCACTAGTACCTGGCATAGATTTTTGGTTTCTTTACATAAGGTTATTTGTAGCGTTGTTTTTAAATAATTAGATAATGCCGGTAGTGGACTTAAAACATACAGGAACATTGTCAACAGTTCCGGCGTAAATTTTAGGTTTCATTTGTATGCCGGCTGTTGGTAGGTGCACTATCGGCTGATCAATGTGTCTCTTTAGGAACATTGTACTGGCGTTGTCTAGTTTAAAGTATTCAATGCCGGTACTAAAACTGAAGTTGAGTTGTCTTATATTCATTGCTTTCCGTGTGCTTACGATATAGGTCAAAAGCAAAGGAAGCCAACAAAAGAAAAAATAAAGATGTTGTCACTAAGAGAAGAAGGAGGGACGGTCTTGATACTCCTCGTCCGCCTCCTCGAGGAAAAGATGAAGGTCGTAAGATTCGTTTGGGGGCTGGTACAAGAGGGATAATTTGGGAGAGTGGTGTTGACCGTAGTCGACTTGCAATCCGTGAGCACAATGAGCAAGATGAAGAGGAAAGTCAATTAGCAAGCCAAAGCGAAGTTGGTGGCCCAAGTCAACAACCAACACAAGACAATGACAAGAAGGGGAAGGGCAACGTCAAAGTGAAAGTTAAGGGTTCTCACCTTCCTCACATTGATGACATGATTCCTGACCTTGATCGTGGTAGAATTTGGGGCGAAGCTCCGGAACCGAAAATACTATTTGGATACAAGGACTCGTGGGCTCGTACTATCTATCAAACCTATGAAAGCATTTTCTATCTTGTACATATGTATTGTTGTGTATTTATGTAAAATCTCTTAATTGTATTGTCTCTCCTAATTGTAGGATCATAAGAAGGGCTGTGCGTGTTTTAAAACCAAGCCGCGGATGGTTGGGACTTGTCCGAGGAATGTGAAGAGGTCCAAAGAATAGTAAAGGATTCTGGTCTATATGCTTTGGTTGAAAATTATGTGAGGCTTCGATTCTCATATCATCAATTGCTTCGTCGAAAGGTATCATGGTGAAACCGATACCATGCACTTCCCTTTTGGGGAGATGACCTTCATCCTCGAAGATGCTCGAGAACATTCTAGGCTTGAATGTTATCGGCAAATCAATTGCGAAGGAGTTGAGTCTCTAGACCTAGAATGGTCGAAGTTGCAGTCGACTAACAAGCTATTTGGTTGGGACTACAAAACTTCGTGGAGAGCTTTTATGAATCCACGTCTGTAAGACAAAGACAATCAAGTTGACGCCGCTTAAGAAGAATTTTGAAAAGACAAAGAAAAGAAGTTTGGAGGATGGATGGGACCCTAAACAAATTCGTTATATCGCCGCTTACCTCGTTGTACATCTTGGGAACTAGGGTATTCCCGACACCAATGGCAACAGGGTTAGTGCAAACTACCTTGATGCATTGGATCCGTTGGAAGATGTCTATGGATATTCTTGGGGCACCATGCAGTAATGGCACATTTGATGATGGAGATGAGAAGGGCCTCTAAGGCTAAAACCAACCAATTTGTCGGGAATTTCACTCTCCGCGGGTAAATTTGTTCTTAAACTTATGTTATTGTGTATATTGTTCATATGTACTCTTATCGTGAACTTAGAAACAAAACTTATTGCTTCACATTGGAATAGGTGTGGGCTTATGTACACTTCCCAACCTTGTTCAAGGCCTACCCCTCCTGGAAGATCTATGATCTTCAAGGAGCCGATACGCCTCTAGCTAAGAGATACGAGTTCAACAAAGACTCCAAAGCCGGTAACATGGGTCGACCGATCGATATGAGATTGGCTTTGGACGCAATGAGTACCAAAGATGTTGTGTTCGAGCCCTTACAAGGAGGCTAGAGGAAACCGGCAGGTTTTGAGGTTTGGTAACGTTGCATTTTACCATGGGCCGTTGTTCCACCCAAAAAGGATACGTTATGGCTAATCCTACGCGTGTGATGCGTCAACTTGGATATAAGCAATTAGCATTTTCCAGACGGCCTCTTTTCAATGTTTTGATCTCGACCTTTCTCGGTGTTATTCAACTCCAAATCGGTTGCATGTAGAGTATGTTCAAACCGGAGCCAATGATTGGAGGGATAGGGAACCACGTCGTTTGGTAGATTTTAGTCGAGTGGGAAAAGTTGGAGATTGCTGAAAACGGTGATGAAGTTGATGCCGATTACATGGAAGAGTACTGGAATGGTCACATCCTTATGTAAATCCGCCGGATGACGTCCAAGTTCCTCCCCGGAAAAACCCTCCGGTTCCAACTCCCGCACAGGCACCCCCTACGATGACCCAACTAAATAACACCGTTGGATTGCTTGTAAGTATTGTTAATTGCTTCTGTCGTTTAATATACACATAATCATATATGTATACTAATTATGTGTTTGTTATATTAAACTAGCGGCGTCGGCTTGGCAAGTTAAAGAAGATGTTGGGTTGCAAATACCGGGGAAGGAGAGGTACTTGTCCCTTGAAGAAATGAAGGAATTCGAGCAAAAGCTTGATAGAATTGAAGCAACCGACCCTAGTTCAAAAGCTTTGTTCGGGGAAACTAAGAAGAAACCTGCCCAAAAGAAGCAAAAGACCCAGTGATTTAACTCTTTAGTTGTGTTTCTTTTTTTGGATCGTGGTTGTCACGTCTTGAACAATTCCAAACTTATTTTCGTTTGTACCTCGTGTTAAACTCTTTAGTTGTTTGGTTTGCTTTTGGTTTAGGATACCGGGATTAAGAACATTTGATAGCAAAATCAAGTTGGTTGGTTTATGTTGAGCGTGTTATCCTTGCAAGATTTATTTGTGACTATTTCCGGCATAGATAAATTAGGATAACAAAGCCGGATTTTGGGACCGCATTGTTTAATATTTAAACATCAATGCCGGTTCTTATAACCGGCGTTGAAAGTATTTATAAAACCATCTGGGACAAGAATACCAAAAATTCAATGTTCTGTATAGATATTCGATGGTACAAAGCATGGTAGTATTTTCTCGATATCTATGCTTAGGTTTTAACGATAATTTGAAAATTTTCATAGTTCTTAAAACCGGCCTTGTAAAATTGAATACTTCCATGCCGCAGACATTGCTTGTTTTGAATAAAAATTCATTTGAATGCTCTTCTATTTTATTTTATTCCTAATAATTAATCTATTACATTGGATTTGAATCTTTTAATTAAAACATGCTAAAGATAATCTACTTCCATCCCTTTTCAACAATTACGGAACCTTTGAGCCTTTCTCGAACCTCTTCGAAGACATCGTCCGGGAGTGGGGTGTCAAGGATCAACTTCATTGGTTCTTCTTCTCTTTCAACATATTCCTTCCCTTCATATAACACCCATCACACCCATCGATTGGCTTGCATTGGCCCTTGTGGTTTTCTCTTGACTATGCTAGTTGAACAACTCATCAAACCATTGAAACTCATCGCACTTTGGGTGATTCAAACACCTTAGAAACATTCTTCCATTTTCAGCATCATCAGTTTTTGCAATCCAAAACCGGCGTGTCCCATCACAGCTTCTACACTTTGAATAAATAAAAGGACAGTCCATGGCTAGATGAGAAGGCGACTTGCAAATTTGACACTTGCAATGATGACTCTGTAAGAGAAGATTATATTAGTCGTGGGTCATAGTAGTGAAGATCATATTGTTAGTAAATCTACTTACTTTGCAAATAGAGGAAGATGATGAATCCCCCATCCTTTGTGAAGCTTTAACCGTGCTTGCTTTCTTGAGAGAATGATTTTTGTTATTTGGTTGTCTGGTTTGTGTATAATTTCCCAAAGGAATGGGGGTATTATATAGAGATGAATCTCCAACGGTCTTATTTTTCAAAAAACTAGCCGTTTTTTTTGAATTCATCAACTCTGGCATAGACTTTGTTATAGATTGAATGCCGGTTTGCATCTACCCACGGCGTTTCGAAGTGTTTTAAAACCATGCCGGTATAGGTTACATATTTGTCGCAATCTCGTTAAAATTTTTCCTATTACCGGCATTGTAAGCTTATCGAGATACAATGCCGGTTGAATTTACCAGCGTTGTATTTCACGATTCGACAATGCGGAAGTTATGTAATTTCAAAAAACTATCCGTTGAGGTTTTTCTCTATATAAAGAGAGCTAATTCTTGGACCCAAATAGCAAAAAACTCGCGTTCTTATATATCTCCTTGAGAATCTTAACTTAAGAAACCTAAACCCTAGAATAGTCATCTATAAATAGCTTATTATAGAACCTAATCCCACATACAACAAATGGCATCGTTTTGACTCGGAGGAAGATTTAGCAATCACCCAAGCATGGTACTCCGAAATGCGTCCTTCAACTATAGATAGCAGCACTCGTGATTCCATGTGTTTGAAGATTTTTAGGAAGTTTGTTCACGATTACGGTAACCTGAAAGGAAGAACGCTCAACAAATCGAGCAACGACACGACATCATCCGAATGCTGTGGTTGAGTATCTAAAAATGAAAACCGGATCGATAACGCTCATCACAATAGGTTGTCCCCCAACAACTCGTAAGTATCTTTATGAATAATTGGCACAATCTACTATTTTTCAATTTTTATGTAACCAACAAAGTTTGTGTGTTGTTTTTGTAGCATGAAGCGTGAAAACGCGTTACTAAGTGAAAAGGAGAACCATTCATGTTTGAAGCCAACGTGAACCATATTGTAACCAAAGTCACCGAGTACCACCAGTTGGGGAATGGAAACGGATTCTTCTTAAGAAGATTGATAGTTTAGTGTAATTTGCTTAGGTTTTTAGGGTATCCATTAGGTATTTCGTAAGGTTTTGTGGGTATACCTCTATGTAAGCCCTCACGAGACTATAACTCGTCCACTTGGGCCACCAAGTGGTTTAAAGGCTTGATGCACGTGCTAAGTGCATTCGTTGTTCCATCGACAAGGATTACGTTCAAATAAATTATAGTTAGGCTTAGTATGTAAACATATTTCAATTGCCTAATGATTAGGCTTAGTATGTAGTATATTAATCTATGCCGGTACCTAGTGCCGGCATTTACGATAAGTTTATACCAATGCCGGAATGTTCAAAAATCAGTGCACTTGGCTATTTTTTGAACCATAAACCGGCTTTAGAGGGCCGACATTGATTGTAGGTTTGACAATGCCGGCACTAAATAGCCGTTGTGCAATCATCTATATAATGCAATGGATTCACCCATTGCACTTGATACCTCCAATGGAAAATACTTCATCAACTACCGATTCCATCATTGCCATGGAAAAAGAAAAACTCAAGAAGAACAAACTATCCACTCCGTTGGGAAATCAATTATCAACCACCAACTCAGTTTCCCTTATACTAGAAAAACTTAAAAGGAAGGGAGAAACCACCAAGTCAATTGCCGCAATGGAAGAAGAGATACTTAAGAGAAAAAGAGAAGAAGAAGAGGAAGCAAAGCTTGAACATTATCGCAAAGAAGCTAAAGAAATCCTTAAACGCCAAAAACAATCTAAGATAGAAGCGGATGTCGAGGAAGAAACCGAGTGGATTAGAAATTATTACATAGTATCCGATTTCCAGGAAGATCACCGCCCTTCGAATCTTTTTTGTGTCAAGGAAGAAACACAACTATGCCGGCACTGGCATCAAAATATGATTTAATGTTTACAATTCACACTTCCAAAAAAAAAAGAAAATTTTGCGTACTAGTGAACAACATACATCAAAATTATTCATCATTCGCTTCCCACACGTATGAAGTTGCATCTTCTCCTCCGGGAGAGGTTTTTTGATAAGGCCAACGCATCCCAAAGTTGGTGATTCTCCTCATACAATGCCATCCATCCCTTGAGGATATTGGGATCTAGAGCCTTGTTTTTAATCATCCCCAAAACAAACAGGTGGCAATGGACAATTTTCTCCGAGTTTTAGAATAACGAAATGATTACCGTTCACGAACGCCAAAACAACTCTTCTCTTCTTAAGGGATCCTTCGCTTTTTTGCCACTTTGGGGTAAATGTACATTCTACGGTGGGGGTAAAATAATGAACAACACATCTAAATGTATCCTCCACCAGATGCCCACAAAGCGGCATTCTCATCCAATATTCAGAAGGAAGAAAGTTCATCTGTTGTTCGGGCCCCAATACTTGAGCATGCATATCATCAAACCCCTCGCCTTCACCAAGCAATTGCTCATAAAAGCTCCTCTTGTTCACAAGTTGTTCGGCCATCCTCGTTCTAGCATATTTGCATGGTGTCATACCTCTACTAACCGCCGTGTCAAAGATTCCTAATTGTTTCCATGACGCATGATAGCCACAATTTCCATCTCCGTCGACATCATCCGTATATAAAATATACTCGCGAATAACCTCGTGAAGTTGGTCTATGTAAGATCGTATCTTGGTATGATAACTTCTAATTGTCCTACATTCGGGATCCTTATACATCTTCATATTACCCTTTTGTAACAATAATATATCCAAACCATCCTCTGCAATCTCTACACTTGCAATGTCTTCGATATGTGATGGGAGTCCGTACTTCCTTGGCCTACCCCTTCTCCTTCGAACTAAAACTACGTCAACTTTGCTATCACTTTGGTTTGTCACCTCCTTAGCCTCGTCACCTCGTTGTTCTTTGTCACAAGATGATGTTACCTTTGGCGGCCTACCCCTTTTCCTTGGAACCTCCGCTAGATCGACTATGGGCATGGCTTCGGAATGCTCACCTTGTTGTTCTTTGTCACAAGATGATGTTACCTTTGGCGGCCTACCCCTTTTCCTTGGAACCTCCGCTAGATCGACTATGGGTATGGCTTCGGAATGCTCACCTTGTTGCTCTATTTCACTGGATGATGATACCTTTGGCGGCCTACCCCTCTTCTTTGGAACCTCCGATGAGTTGGCTTTTGGTGTGGATACGGATTCCTAGGTTAGTTGTTGACTTAGCGGTTCCTTCCGCGGCCTACCTCTTTTGTTTGGAACCTGCGCTTCCACGAACCTTTGTTCCGAAATCTCACATGCGGTTAGATCTCTTTTCTTACTTGCCACTAGTTCTTCTTCACGTTGAGTCATTTCTTTCAATTCTACCCTTTATTTTTTCCTTTTTGTTTTAGTTTGTGGTCTTCCGGTTGGATCTCCCTTTCTTGGCTCTTCGCTTTGTGCGATCCATGGACGAGCAATTAGCCTTAGTTGGCTCAACAAGACTTGTCGGCTTACCGAGGTGCCACGAGAGTAAGCTTCGAAGAATTCCTTTGCTTCGTTCGTATCCCATGGAGATTGCCCGGGATCTCCCGAAGGGGGAGGGTCGAAAGATAGTTGCTTCCAAAACGGATCAATAACCTCCAAAGGTATCGGTTTTCATACTTAACAAGCATATGACGACATGGAAGCCCCAATGAAGACATGTCGGGACAAATACACACATCACCCGGTTTTCCGTAATTTTCTCATATTCCATTTGTCTCATCATATGTTTTATTGCCCAATGAGAGACGTTGAATTCTATTCCTTGGAGAAAGTTACCATAATGAAGAAATGGAGTCAACCTTTCCATTGAGCTTTTCTCAAAAGCCTCCTTGATCCTATTGATATCTTGCTTAAAGTATTGCTCCATTGCCTCGGTGACCGTAACCACATTTCCTTGACCGGACTGGATGAGATCTTCAAATCTCCCATGAGCGGCCTCAGCTGCACTAGTTGCTTCCGTCTTGAAGTGTCTATACCGGTTTGTCCATGCACGTACAAATTTTTCCTTGAACTTATCCAACCATTGAGTCCGACAATACCGTGACGGCGGTCGGATAAACTTCGTTCCAATCGGCAATGAACTTCTCCAATCTCTTTTCGTACATAACCTCGGTAAGAGACCAATAAACTTTCTCCCAATCTTTTAGAAATTCCAACCACTTTTTATGATTTTCCGCATGTTCTTTGTCCACTCGCTCCTTTATCTTGCCTCTCTCATCTTCTTCTTCTTCGGGGGATAGTTTGTTCTTTCGAGCATCTTCCTTTAGTTGTACCATCATTCTCATCTTAATATCCGCCTTTTTATGTTCAAACAAGGCATGGCAAGTTTTTATCACATTATTACGTATATGATATGTACATAGGAAATTTTGTGCGTCGGAAAACGTCGGATATTGCTCTCATTAATGCGGCATCGTTATCAGTTACGATGACCCTCGGAAGTTGATTTTCCCGGAAGAACAACTTCAATTGTCGTAATGCCCAATGATAATTATGGTCCCTCTCGTTTTCCATTAAACACCAAGCCAATGTGAATGTTACCTTGTCCGAGGTTTGCCCAACGATGTTGAACAACGGCATATTGTATTTGTTTGTCTTGTAGGTGCAATCCATCAAAAGAACACCACAACATGTATTTGCCAATTGTGAAAGCAACGGATGCGAAATGAATATTTGAAGGGGCTTGTTGGGCCCTCTTTTTAATGATACGCGTGTAGTTGTGATCCCAAGCTATCTTCTCAAATTCTTGCATAACGGACCTCCTTCCCATTCCACCCTTCTAATAGTTGCTTGTGCACTATAAATTGTACGTAGAGAAGACACGTTAGTCTCGTCCCTTT
This sequence comes from Papaver armeniacum, assembly GCA_023531295.1. Taxonomy (NCBI): domain Eukaryota; kingdom Viridiplantae; phylum Streptophyta; class Magnoliopsida; order Ranunculales; family Papaveraceae; genus Papaver; species Papaver armeniacum. Next base: position 36,334 of record JAJJWW010000089.1, read on the forward strand.
TCTTGAAGCCTCCGAGAATTTGTCTCGGTTTGATAAATGCTTTGGTCAATCTCTTTACATCCTCGAACTCGTCAGGTTTTAGCTTCGCAACTAAGGAGTGACCAACAAAATCTTTCGGATCCCGATGGTTATGATAGCCACACAAAACCTCACAGTCACAATTGTTAATGTCATTTAAACGGAATACAAGCTTAAAAGGGCAATCATTCTTCCTAAATACGAGTCTTGTATACCCTATTAGTCTTCTTTGGATATACATAATCCTTTCTCTTGTGGCTATTCTTCTCCTTGTATTTCCCACTTCTCTCGCAAGCCATCTCAAAACGCCTCACTTCGAACCTTCGGTGTTCCTCACCAACACACACATGTTCTTAAGAGCCGTCTCTTTAGCCCAAGCGATTGCTTCCTTTCGATCTGTTATTCCCTACATAAGAACAATTTCGCATTCATTAGAAGGTTCATTACTAGCAATCCATTAGTAATGTTCAAGATACTAGGTGAAAAGTATTATTTGGTCACATACCGGAGGGATTTTATAGCATTCCGACGTATCCCGATAAAGCGGCTTTGCATTTGTTGGATCAATATATGGCACCACCTAAGGATCGAATGAAAATTAGTTCCAAACAACATTAAAACACTATGCTTAGGAAATTTGTACCAGCATGCTCGACAATTGTTCCGGCATAGTATAAGTTTACCAAACGGAAGACCAAATTTGAAACTTATTCCGGCATATGTGTTTCGTAAGACTACAACGCCGGAAGCAAGGATACCGGCATTACCGTAACATTTTGTTCCAAGCCGGTACACAATTAGCATTGAAAAATAATCGATATTGAATGCTTAGGAATTGAGCTTTGGAAAACATTTATTCCTGCATGTTTTTTTGTAGGTACCGGCATTGAAAAGTTGTAACTTAACAACGCTGGTTTCTTCTGTTGCATTATCGATAGTGATGGTACTACGCTAGGTACTAAATTCCAGCGTTAATGGTTATTCGGTTTCAATCCGGTTTTTGGTTTGGGATGGAATTGTTTTCTGTATGTTTTTCATTCAATAGGCATAGTAGACGATAAATGAAACCATGCCGGTTGAATATTCCGTAGCATATTCCTTGTTAGGTAAAAAGGTTAACTAAAACCGGCATAGTTTTTGGTTATATTCCATCTATTAGGTTGATAATTCAAATTGGGGGATATAAGTAATAGGCGTGGTCGTAGTATGAATACCATGCCGGTATCTTGACTACCGGCATGGTATTCATACAACTACCATGCCGGCATCGAGGTTTTTCAGTTGAAAAAATGATGGGTTTAAAGAAAAGTTGGATTTTTCGACATCTTAGCCGCTTTACTGCGTGTGTTGGGGATGCTTATTATGTTGTGCAAGTTTACTTTCTTGTGTTGGTTCTTCATGAAACTCTCCATACAAATCAAAATCATCATTCAAGGGTGTTGGCTCAACAATGAGTTGCAATTGAGAGTTGTTGTCGTTAGTGAAGATTCAAGATATGCTCCTTGTTGTAGTTGAGCTAAAGATTCTGGCAGCTGACAATCCTCTCTTCACAATCATCCTCCATTTTCCACAAAAAAATTTCTCTCTCAAAATATTTTTTTCCTCCTTCTACTCTCACCTCACTCACCCAAAAACAAATAAAACACACACTAATCATTTATAAAAAATCTTAAGATTTTTACTAATTATTATTAACCACTAAACACGATTAGTGAGGGTAGATTAGGATTTAAAAAATACTTAGATAAGGGGTGACCCCGAATTGATATTTGGATCCGATTTTTGTCCTTTTCTTGTATCCCCCAATTACTTTTTTTTATCCCCCAATTGCGCGTTCTATATTATTACCAAAACTAAATTATTAGCTTAAATTTGATAGTATTATTATTTTAGAAAATATTTTAAGAAAATAAAAGAAAATTTATATTGCTTTTATTATGGAATCCACAATTTAAGAAATATTTTCTCAAAACCGCCACAATAAGTAGAAGTTTTATTAGGAATTTTATAACTATCCATAAATATTTTTATTTAAAAAAGGAATGACAATTAATACAAAGATATTGAGTAAGTTTTTTTCCTTATATATGGTGATATTATTTAAGATTTTGATATTAAAAATGATTTTATGATTATTAAAAATAAAGGGTATATTTGATAGTTTAAGGGAAAAGTATGTCTATAAACAGAGCGGACAGATAAAAATGGACATACCAAAGTAGAAATTAGGACAGATAAACAAGGACAGAGGGAGTAATATTTTCCAGAGGATATGCTTTAATTGCTGGTAATTAAAACATATATAATGAAAATCATATTTAAATATTTTTTACTTTTTCGGATCTGGGATCAACTTGAGTATCAAGGAATATCTTTGAACAATTAATGATAAGAGTTATGTACATGTTCGAATAATGTCGACATCTAGAAGCTTCTCATCTTAGCAAACCCAAAACCCTAATTCACACACATCATGAAGAAATATGTAAATCATGGAAACTTGGTTTTTCTCATGGAACCGATTATACCATCACTCCAAAATATGTTGTCACCGGCTATAACATGATTCCCAAGATAGGCTGTAATCGGTCACACCTTGCTCCACATAGTGGCTTGTGACCGGTTACACCTTACTTCATGAAGTAGCTTGTTGTTACACCTTGCTTCCGAAAGGTAGCTTGTGACCGATTACAACTAACTTCCAAATTCATCTTGTGACCGGTTATAGCTTGGATCCCAAAGTAACTTATAACCGGTTACAACTTGCATTCCAATATAGCTTGTGATCGGTTACACCTTGATTCCCAATGTAACTTGTGACCGATCACAACTAGCTATATTATATAGGATATGACCGGTTATACCATAAATCTCAAGAAGTTAATATAAGTTCTACCTTGTCATCTTATATTGGTCATTCAAAAGATATTCAATAAAGAACCTGACCAATCATGATTTTCTTTCGATTATGAAACAAGTTCATATGTGTACTTCCTTTAAACAAATGTTATAAAACATTGTTTCCTTAGGTGAAATCATACCTATATAATATACACATAATCAAACAACTATATACAATAGATTATGTCGATGTCGTATTTACGAAGTTCAAAAGATAAGCGTTATACTTCGTAATTCAATAAATTCCTTGACACTTCGATCATAATAATGTCATGACCAAGTATAACCACTAGAGTAATATTTATATACATAGTTATGTTTTCAATATAATCCTACTTGAAAGATACGTTAGGAATGGAAACAAGATCAAGTCAATATTACTAACCTCAAGAGGAAGGATGATGTCGTCGTTGTAGTCGTTACTTCTTCACATTCTTCAGGTCTTCGGAGTAATACTTGTACGTCTCAACATTCGTAGACTTTCTAGTCGAACCTAAACGAAGTTGACTCTAGTATTTAACCAAGCGACTCTAGATGAGTTTTGATATTAAAATATGACAAACAAACTTGACATACCAACGCTTGGTGGGTTCAACCGAGCTATTCTCTAACATTAACAAATCATCATCCAAATAATGTCCTTATTAAAATAAGAAAGATGTTTTATCTGAAGATGGTGAAGAAATCCAATGCTTCAAATGTCGCGGTTTTGGGCATATGGCCAAAACTGTCCCAGCAAAAGAACCTATAGAGGTGACAGAGCATATCACATTACCCTTGATGATATTCCTGAGGGTAAAACTTATGAATGGACATTAAATTGTGATGCATTTTTTTTCGAAGCTAACAGTAACACAGTTGAAGAGTCTGACCAAGTTCTCAAAAACTGCCAAGCTAATCTTGAGACTATAAGCAAAGATAATCAAAAATTGGTAAAGAAACTTGATTATTTAAGAAGATCTTTGTCTGATAAAACTCAAGAGACAAAAATTGAGCAGAAAAAAAACTTTCCAACACAATTGTTCTAAAATATAGAGAGATTTACATCTTAAAAGGTGATTTACAACATCTCTCAGGGAGTCCCAGCAAAGTCTCGGCTATGCTTTTTGGACAAAAATCTTTTGGGAACATGTGTGATATTGGGTATATTGGAAACACCTGTACCGAGAATAATAAGTTTGTCCCTGCTAAAACGGCTCTGTCAGAAAGTATTAAGGTCAAGAATGATGAATGTGCTTTTGTTAATACTCAGAAATTTCTAGATCTTATGCTTTGTTCATTCTTTGGAAGAAATGGGTATACTATCATTTTTTTGGGATTACCAACGAAATGATAAATTCATAAAGAAACTCCGAAAAGGGATGAAAAAGATGGAGTCAGATCTAAATGAATTTACTAGTTATAGAAAAGAGGTTATGATTCTCAGTAAACACTAAGGAAACAAATAAAACAAGTCAAGAACACAAGCCACTATGTTCATTTATCATCTTCAGGTTGTTTCGGTTACCTGTGGTGAGATGAATTCTCACCTCAACACAAATTAATTGTGTTAGAAAAATGCATCCTCACCTTTGCCCAATTCTGTTTGTGAGGAGGCATAAATTCGGGCAAGATTCAGAAATTTGTTCAAAAAGGTAACAATTTTTCATGATTGACTTTTATTAGTGATGTATCTTTCATATTGAAAAAAAAAACTCTTGAAAAGAGATTTGAATATATTTCGTTTCCATAAACAATATACACCATTCCTTGTTTTTCTCCTATTTTCAATATTTATACTAACCTTGTCCAAAAGGAAGTCACTTGATATCGAATAGAGAAACCGATGAAACAGAATTTATTATCCACTGATAATTTAACACTATTTTCTTGTGAATCAATTATCAATGAAACGAAAGATAATCAACGATTAAGGTTCAACAAGATTCTATAGGAAAAGAAATCTTTACTATCAGAAAGAGCATCAAGCATCATGAACACATGGTCCAAGATTTAAAAGAAATGCTTAGTGATCTTCAATCTCAACTGCTTGAGAGAAACAATCATACAACTAAAAACGGATATGCTTGGAAGAATTTGAATCTTGAGTTTTATAGTGATGTCATCAACACTCCCTTGAGGACTCATGAAAATCTAGAATAGACTTTGTATTGATCTTCATTGTATATTTAAAAAACTATCAATAATATGAATGATTAAATTTTTATTTTAAAACCTTTGTGTCATTCTTTTGATAGTTACGATTGCATATCTTGACCTGAATGATTATCTCATTTACCTTGCTTTCGATTTATGAGATATTGTTTTAATTTTCACAAACCTAATATTTCCAATCTAATTTTATGTATATCTCTTATGATGTATGTGACTCATTGTTGTAAGTAGGTTTCAGATCTAACCTTGTGAGATGCTTTATTAAATGATCATAAGTAGATAATTATTAAACTCATGTGTGAAGTCACGATTATACTATTATAAATTTATGTTTCATAAGTTGTGTATTTAGTATACATATGAGTTTATTTTAGCTTTTTACATTGGCACGTAAAAGCTAAGATTTTTTCGACCCTTCTCTTGTAAAGGCTGTCTTGTTTGTTATTCTTTTGTTTTATATTGAACTGGTGGTTAAACGTCATATCTTTGTGTGTAGAGTGATGGACATATTTTTGTGTCTAATTTGTCTCTATTATGTATATTGATAGTGCTCATTTTTGTACTTATTATGGTATTTTACGTGTATGTAGGTATTTTTTGGGAAAATTGGCTCGAAAAATGTTAAAGACACCCTCATTTTGGATAAGGGCACCCCCAGGAATGTGCTAAAGGGACACCAACATCGGAAAAATGTAGCCCAGTCTTTTTCCCAAAGTTGAATTTCAAAACTGGCGGGAAAATGGATGCAGTTTCATGCATAATTAGGGTTGAAGATTTGGACGAGTTTTAAGGAGATTCAATAGCCGATTTTCATGGGCTAGACATGATATGGGTATACAATGATGATATTGGTGTTTGATTAGGCTGAAAATGGTTGGATAATCGAGTTTTTGGAAAACAAGGGAGTACACTTTCACGGGTTCTGGCTTGGTTTGATTTTTGGTAAATCAGTGAGACTAAAGGCCAGCCAAGATATCCTAAGATTTGTATCAATCTAATGGACAGTTTGGATCGATTAGGATAGCTCAGAAACGCGTAAAAAGATCAGGAAAGAAGATTTTGTCGTGACTTGTACAGAGAGGAAAACACGGAATTTCTAGGGTTGTTGAGGTGTATAAATAGGTTGGTTCGAGTCCCAGGGAGGCTACACAAGTTTTAGGGGAAGTTTAGAAGAAAACAGAGGCAAGAGAAAGGAGAAAAATTGAGTTGCAGGAATTCATCTCTGCTACTTCTGCTGAAAAACACGAAGAAAAAAAAAACCCAGAAGAACCATCGTTTATTGAACTGTCATTTTTTTCTTTAACACTGTTTCTTCTGTGGCACATAGATTTTATCGTTTTTTTCTGTAACAGTGAGTTTTGCAACGCTTATATCCATTGAAAATTCACTGTATTAGCACTTTTAACTCTTTTGATACACTTTTGAGCTTTAAACCAATATTTTGAGCAAGTGATTAATATGGGGAGATAAACCCCTTTGCTAAGGCGACAGATCGAAGCTATTTGTCCAATAAAAAGGGGTATATTTTTATTTATTTAATAATTGCAGTTATTTTTATGATTATTTGCGTTGATTAAAAATTGGTTGAATGATTTTTGTTAAGAAGTTGTGATTTCTTTTGATAGAATATACTTAGCCCTACATTTTTGATGTTCTATGCTTTCGATTTACAGTTGTTATTATGAAAGTCTACTTGTTGCAACATATTAGAATCAAATTGAACGCAAGAATTGCATAATTATAGTTATTGGATTTAATCACTTTGAATTTGGAAAACACTAGAATCTTAGCTTCAATAATCTTTTAATCTTTATGTCATCTTTTCCTTGAGTTTTCTTGTGTTTTATTGTTAAAATTTGAATCTAAAAATCATCCTTCACAAGTCTGAGTTGAACGAACTTTATTACCACTTTTTTTAACAACAATTAAAATCACATCAGAGAGTGGTTGTGGAAACCATGGGAAGAATTATTTTGAAAATCTTTCCTGATATGAAAACTTTATCAGTTCGAATCTTAGTTTGTCATAAAGAGTAAGGTAACGATTTATTTATGTTTTTAACCATTTATTGTTAAAAAAAGCTGATTTAAATGCCTATTCTTGCTTTTGCTTAACGAAAAGTACGGTAAAATTGTTATCTTTCAATTGGTTCAGGTTATGAAAAACTAAGTCAAGTTTGATTTTGATTTTTCTTAACGAAATAGGAGGTTCAATTTCTTTAGTCCATTGATTCCTGATAAGAAAAACTAAGTTAATCGTGATCTTAGTTTACGATTATCAAAACAAGGTACGATTATTCAAGTCTGATCGGTTCTTTGATAAGAAAACTAGTTGTCTAACCTAGTTTTGTCTTGTCTAATGAGGTATAATTATTTATGAATAATTGAATCCTGGTAAGTAACTAAGTTAATTCTGATCTTAGCTTCACTTATTGAATCAAAGAGAAAGTTGCTTCGGGCGATTATTTCCTTGATAAGGTGCTAAAACAAATTACTTAGGTAGATTCGGTTTTAGTGTTGCTTATTTAAAATGGTATGTGAGACCTTCATGCTTAAATCTTACAGGTTGTATTAGTTCTTATGAACTTGTAAAATCATTTGCTCTAGTATTTTTTTCTTCATGTTTTTGTCATTTTTGTGACAAAAAAGGGGGAGAAATATATGGATTATAAGGGTAATTTACAATCACCGAGAAGTGATATATCAAATAAAAAGTATATATCTAATGAAAGAGTAAAGTATAGACTAAGGGGGGAGAAACATATCATTTTCTTGTGTAGTATTTCAAACTACAAAAAAGGAATAAAAAATAGATTCAGATTTAATATTTACCTAGCTTTCCTTTAGGAGGAGTAAAGCTTTTTTTATTCAAATGCATCAACAATAACATTTATTTTTGAATATGTGCAGGTTATTTTGCTATTGAAACTTGGAATCAAGTGTATGAAGAATAAGTTAAGAGAATGTTATCTAATTTAATATATTTCTGTTTTAATTCATGCATTCTCCACATTTAATAATAGAGTTTTGTCACTAAAATACACAAAGGGGGATATTTTTATAGCACTGCTCGGTTGAACCCACCAAGAGTTGGTATGTCAAGGTTGGTTGTCATATTTTAGTATTAAAACTCATAAGTAGCTTGATTAGATTACTATAGTCAACTTCATTAGGTTATTCTAGGAAGTCTATAAATGTTGAGACATACAAGTATTACTATAAAGACCCGAAGAATCCGAAGACGTATCGACATCAACGAAGACACCATCCTTCCATTTGAGGTTAGTAATACATGACTTGACTTGTTTCCATTTCTATATCGTAAGATTTCAAGTCGTTTATGATTGATAACATAACATGTGAAGTTATATACATGAAACTCTAGTATTAGCGACTTGATTAAAGTGTCAAGGAAAAATATATAAATATTTATGAATGTTTTATATTGGTATATTGTGTTAGAGCATTGCTCGATTGAACCCACCAAGCGTTGGTATGTCAAGTTTGGTTGTCATATTTTAGTATCAATACTCAATTAGAGTCGCTTGATTAAATGTACTAGAGTCAACTTTGTTTAGGTTAGACTATAAAGTCTAGGAATCTTGAGACATACAAGTATTACCTTGAAGACCTGAAGATCGTGAAGACGTACCGACTACAATGAAGACATCATCCTTCCACTTGAGGTTAATGATACTGACTTGTCTTGTTTCCATTCCTATCGTTTCTTTCAAGTCGTTTAATAATGAAAACATAACATGCGAAGTTATATGTAATACTCTAGTATTAGACTTGGTCATTTTATTATGATCAATGTGTCAAGGAAGAATATTTGATTACGAAGTATAATATTTATCCTTTGAACTTCGTAAATACGACATCGAACTAATCTACGTAACTCGTTACTTCATTGTGCATTTGATATAGGTGTAATTTCATCCTGGTAAACTATGTTTTATTACATATGCTTAAAGGAAATACATATACAAAACTTGTTTCATAATCGAAAATAAATCAATAGACATTTTGGTCCAAGTTTCATTGAAGACCTATTGGATGACCAGTTCGAACCTAGGTAAAAAATTTGGTAACTGATCTTGACTTGTGTTGAAAGTTATATATGGTAGAATCAATCTTAACATAGTTACGATAAAACCGATCTTAACTTATGTTGAGAGTCTTGGTAGAACCAATCCTTAGCTAGCTATATTGGGATACCTGGTAGAACAGATCCTAGATTTTTTTGGGAATCTTGGTAGAACCGATCCTTACCTATATTGGGGAGTCATGGTAGAACCGATCCTAGCTATTGTTAGGAGTCATGGTAGATTCAATTCCTACCTATATTTGGAGACTTGGTAGAACCGATCTTAACCTAAGGGTCATGGTAGGCGGGTCCCAAGAGAAACCGATCTTTATATTCACATATTACTTTACGATTTTGTGTGAGTTTGGAATTAGGGTTTTCTAAATAGGGAACTTCCAGATGTCAACATAATTTGAACATGAATATAATTCTTATCTTTTATTGTTCAAAGATATTCCTTGATACTCAAGGTGATCCCAATCAAAAATATTGAGAATCTTTTAATTAAGATTTTTGATTATATGTTTTTGATTTTCCAGTAAATCAAAACATATATCTTGGAAAGTTATATTAGTTAAGTAGTAAAATAATAGTAGATATTTTGTAATGAGAGATTTCGGAATTACAGGTTGGATATTAGTTGGAAATATGAAAACCGAAATGTATTTATTGAATATCTTGAGAATATTTTCGGTTTTGGAATCTCCTTGTTGTCTAAACAACCTTGGTCTATGAATAGTTGAGTTTCCATTTCTTGCAAACTATCCTAAGAGCCAGGAAAATTTCATTCGTGTTGTTTTGGTGGAGTAGTCTCATCCAGAGAGGAAAGTACTCTAATTAGGCGAAATCTATTACGACCGCCGCTTAAAGATTTACGTAGGATCGGGAAGCTCTCATTTAGTCTTGTTGGTGAGAAAATAGATAATTGCATTGTTATTTTAGTTTTCGATTATTGATTTGATTGACTAAAGGTTGTTGAAACTTTGATTGCACCTAGTTTGATTATTCTTGAGAGCCTTCTCTTCTGACATAAGGGTCACTCAAACTAGATCAAAGTATTGACGGGATCTTTAGAACTGTTTTTAGATCTAAAGAAAACTTGTGATCATCCATTGTTAACAGACTCCATTCTGTGTGTGATCGATCATAAGTAGATTCAAGTTTGTGGTGTGCGGAGTGCAATAGAAGACAAATGAAGATTTGAGGACAAGAAGATTTTTCTTATTGGATTTTGCATCTTGTGATTTGTGCACACATCTTGATCGGATGGGATCCGACTTAGATCCGGTTTATCTTTTGATAGATTTGATCATATAGTCGTTTAGATCGGAAACTATCATTTGGTTGTATTTTTAAATATCTCGAATCGATAGTTGTGAATCCTAACTAAGTTCTCGATTTGGATTGATCTTACCCGATGAAGGAGTTTACTGGTTTAAATTGAAAAACCTTTTTCAAAACTCAACGAATCTTTTCTAAAAGATTATTGGAGTAATTACCAAACAACTTTGTTCCTTTACTGTTTGGAAGACGATCAAAAGGAGTTGAGTGGTTAAGACTTTAAATCGGTAAAGCAACTCAAGACAGTAATTTTTATCTTGGGATTCACGTACGTTACCAGAAGGTCGTAGACGCATGGATACTGAGGGAACTAATTAACTAGGGGTAGATTACTTGGTCTCAACTATACTAAGTTGGCTTTTTCTTTGTATAACGGCTTAGTTTGGAGAGTGTTCAAAAACTAGACTAGTCCCGAGGTTTCTCTCGTATTTGCGGTTTCCTCGTTAACAAAATCTTGATGTGTCACTTACTTTACTTCCGAATTATAATTATTTTATTATAATAAAGTAAATAACACTTTACGTTAAATCCTAATCACTTGACATTGATCCTATAGTCAATCGGTCTTGTATTGTAACTATTGTCAAGTGAATACCTTGTTTTTGTATTGTCTCGACATTTTCCATAGACGATCACACTTGGTATCGAACTTATAGGTTGAAACGAGAAAACGTGGTGTATTTGGGTACCCTCATAATTTCATATTAAATTACGAAGTAAAATGCTTATCTTTTGAACTTCGTAACTGCGACATCAACATAATCTTTGTAGCTCATTACTAGATTGTGCAGTGAACATATGTTTGATTTCATGCCTAGAAAATTATATTTAATTATATGAGTTTAAGGAAGTAGATTTACGAACTTGTTTCGTAGTTGAAAAAAAATCAAGAGGATTAAAAGTGGGTTTTCATTGAAGATCTAAGGCTGGAACGATCCTTATATATGTAGGGAATCAAGTTAGAGCCAATCCTAACTTATGTTGGGAGTCAAGATAAATACGATCCTTACCTATATTGGAAGTCAAGGTGGAACCGATCCTAACTTATGTTTGGAGTAGAAAACGCGGGGTACCAAAATACACCACCAACTTTTTCTTAGGCAACCTATATGGACAAACTTAAATAAAAATCCGAGAGTTCAACTTAATGAATCTCAATCAAGGAATAATATTTAGAGTTATATATCTTTCTCGCACAATCAGAAAGTTTACAGAGACAAGTCTATGTAGATGGTGGATATTCGGCGAAGGCTAAAATCGTAAAACCATAATTATACATACTCTTGATCCAGCAATCAGATGAGTATTGAGGCTCATGTCTCTCATCGAATCATGAAAGCTCGTGCCGCAAGAATATCTGACTGAGAATACTGTCTCTCAGAGTATATGTAGATGTGTAGTCTCTCAATTGAGGCAACGACATATCTCATGAATATCGAGCAATTTGGGTAGTTGGGTTTATATAGAATCGAATGATTGGGCGACTCCTAGACAGCTTGCACCTTGTATAGAGCAATAACTTCTTCATGATGTAACAATGTTTTCCCCGACTATATAAAGAAATATGACGCTTCAACAAGCTCATATTACTCAATTCTCAAATAATTAATGCTCCTAGACATCATGCGTGCTAGTATAGAACCATCAATTAATTATTTCTAATCCTTAAATTCATTAACTGAATATTCGGAAATATTCTACGTTCTTTATAATATTTCATTACTTCAACCCGTGGTTTTTCGTGTAATTCCATGAGTTAGTGATAAATATTCAACGTCACGGGCATCCGAGCCACTCATCGAGTAAGCCAGACCAAAATGGTGCAAGTGTACTCCAATGCAATAATGCATTAACGAGCACCGAATGCACAAACGAGCATTCCAAAAATACGAAGGAACGATAAACCTATGCAAAGTATGAAGAAAAAAATATTAGCTAAGGCGCTAGGGATTTGGGCCCATCAGCTGCATGGCCCGGTCATGGGCCGTGTGCCAGTCCACGCCTAGTTCCTTATTTTATCATATTTTTATTATTTTTCCTTGATCTCATGAAAATCCCTTCATTTGAACAAAACTCCTTCGCTTTAAGGAAACTTCAGTTTCATGGTGTTTCCTTCACATCAAGGAAATAATATAAAATTGGGAAAGTCATGTCATGGGACCAGTATACTAGCCACGGCTATGCCCTAGTTGTGGCCGGTCCCACACCTCATGATTCCTTATTATTTTATTATTATTTCTTTCATCCCATGAAATTCTTGATTTCATGATATTTCCTTCAAATCAAAGGAAATAATATAAAATTGGGAAATGTGTTATGGGAGCGGGTCTACTAGCCACTGGGCTATGCCCTAGTTGTGGGGTCCCACACCTCATGATTCCTTATTATTTTATTATTATTTCCTTCATCCAATGAAATTCCTTGATTTCATGACATTTCCTTCAAAACATGGAAATAATATAAAATTAAGGAAGACTCACGGACCGAGCCACTAGCCGCCGACCATGCCCTAGTCATGGCCGGTCCCACCACGCCCTTATTTTATTATTATTAATTATTATTGTTTCCTCCATCTCATGGAAACTCCTTCACTTCAAGGAAACTCCTTAGTTTCAACAAACTCCTTGATTTCATGATATTTCCTTAAAATCATGAAAATAATATAAAATTTAGGAAAAGTGCCATGGGGCCAAGGGCTCATTGGGCCGGCCAAGCAGGTCCCACACTTCATGATTCCTTTATTTTATTATTATTATTTCTTCCATCTTATGAAGTTTCCTCGGCTTTGAGCAAAAACCTTGATTTCTTCATATTTTCTCAAAATATTGCTCAAACGCGCATCGAAAAATATCAAAATTCTCGGGCGAGACACGAGCACTTTGGTGACATGAGCATATTACCTTGACCGACCAAGGTTGGCTCTTTGGCTTGCAAGAGGCCGGTCCCACACACTTTCATCATTTGACCTAATTTGTTCACATTAGGTTCAAACTCTTCCAAACAATTTGGAATTTCATAAAACGATCGTCATTCGGTCCGTGACCAACCAGGGATGGTTTCATGACCCCTTGGTCGGTCCTCATCTCTTCATAATTAGGTTTTATCACCTAAGGCTCAGACGAGCATTATTATAATAAATGATTAAACCAACATTTAATCATCCTTTCACCAACTAGTCTTCAAGAGACTTTGGTATTTGCTCACTTGAGCATCTGGGCGCTACATGGTCGACTCATCATCCCATGTAGTCGGTCCCTCCTTCACTCCGTGGTTGATTTTCAATAAATCATCAATTGATAGAAATTAGGGTTTTGAATCCAAGGTTCATAATTCCGATTCAAACACTAATAATTTTCTTTATTGATCCCGTTATCAACACTTTAATTATTATACTTGGTTCGATTGCGGTATTTTAAATTAATAATTCATCAAATGAGCAACATTTGCTCGGATGAGCAATATTTTTCGTACTAAGGAATATTGGTTCAACTATCAATATCCAACAATTCATCAAATGAACAATATTTGTTCACCTTAACTATCAACATTTATTCGACAATTATACCTCTGTCTCAACAGACATGTTCAATTCATGAGTCTTAGAACATTTACAAATCACGTTCGACTCAACAATACAAGGACTCATCGTCCCATAAATTCAGCAACTGACTAACTAAATACACGTCTGCCTTGCAGACTCCATAATCACGAGACATCAATCGTGTCACATGGGGGATATTAATTAGGGTTTTGGTCTGGCGATCTACGACACATGTGTTCATACACACGATGAGAATGTGAGCAAGTCGTGCAATCAGTTGGAGGAGTTAGCAAAGTAGTGGATGGAAATAATGTTCGACTCAACAATACAAGGACTCATCGTCCCATAAAGTCAGCAACTGACTAACTAAATACACGTCTGCCTTGCAGACTCCACAATCACGAGACATCAATCGTGTTACATTGGGGGATATTAATTAGGGTTTTGGTCGTGTCTACGGCACATGTGTTCATACACACGATGAGAATGTGAGCAAGTCGTGCAATCGGTTGGAGGAGTTAGCAAAGTAGTGGATGGAAAACCACCAAGTCTCGCACGATGAGCAAGCTGGTTTTTAACACGATTTTCACTTCCCCACTCTTTGACTCCATGTTGTCACACTTTGTGGGATCAAGGTGTTCACAATTCTAGCAATATAAATAAGTCTATGAATCATGATTGAAAACAAGACAATCTTTCGTCAAATAGACAACAAGAGATTAAGAACTCGACGTATGAGCAATTACTCTCAACAGAGCAAATTCAATCAGTCAGAGCTTATCTTATTTCTTCACGCAGAATACACAACACACCTACAATCTTCGATCACCATTGATCTCACACATTTCTCACTTCCTCTTACGGATCGACCCATCTCTCTTGTGACCGAATTGACTCGGAACGACCATTGTCTTGGTTTGGTAGGAGTCCTCTGATTGATCTCTCGAATTCAAGCACTCCCTTTTTGCAGTGCATCTGTGTGAGGTTAGACAGTTTGCTCGGTTCAAGGAGTTTCCTCCACACGGTCGTCTCCCCAATTCCTTAAAAACCAGCAACTCGTTTTGCCCCATCTATAGTCTGTGAACCTAATTTACGTGTGAGAGTACTTGGACGATTACAAAGATCAATATCCAAGAATCAATCAAGTCGTATCCAACAAACAAGGATGGATATATGTTCTTTGATTGATTTACGTACAACCTGTGATATTTCAATTATAAAGATAAACAATATAATGCGGGGAAAAAAATAACACATGCATCAGAAATTTTGTTAACGAGGAAACCGCAAATGCAGAAAAACCCCTGGACCTAGTCCAGATTGAACACCAAACTGCATTAAGCCGCTATAGACACTAGCCTACTACCAATTAACTTCGGACAGGAATGTAGTTGAGACGGAATTAAACCCTCATAGCAATTCAGTTACAACCGCGTTCCTTACGCCTCTTGAATCCCAGAAGGACTCCGCGCAATTGATTCCCTTAGCTGACGTCCTTTACAACCTAAGAGTTGCTTCAGCTCAATTGAATACCTTAAACCAATCTACCTCCCACAGATAAGCATATATGTGGGATTTCCTTTTTGATCGTATATCAAGGTGAGACTGGAAATCGATAGTAATAGACAAAGTCTAGCTAACCTCAAAATCAGGACTTATGCTTCCCGAATAGCAACCTAGATTATTATTGACCTCACAAGTATTAAACATGTGGAATCACAAAGTCTGAGACGAAGAGAACTTTGCGATTTCTATCTATCTTGTTTGAGTGAGCAGCTCAACAATCGAACAAGATCAAGATACACGAACTATCAAGATAAAAGATAGTTGGACCTGGCTTCACGAGTCTCTGTGAAGTCTTTGTAGTCGGTAAACCCTAAAAGGGTTTTAGGAAGACAACGACTATAGTTTATAACTAGGACACACAAGAGCAATATCGGGATTCAAAGATCTCAGTTATTTGAGGTTCCCCTTATATAGACTTTGGAAGTATAGGTTGCTTTAGGTTTAAGCTTAGATAATTTTGGAACCAAGAAAACAATATCCATTGTTAGATGAATCTTTGAAATGTGATTGACATATCAAGATATTCACTCTGGTTAGGATAAACCGTAACCGAACCGTGTACAAAGACATTGTTCATGGGCGGTTAAACAAAACTAGCCGATTGAACTATAAGCTTAATCGTTTTTATATAACACTTAAGACTTTAAGTTTGAGTCAAACCATAAGTTATAATGTGATCAACAATGTTTATATAGTGTTCTTAGAGATTTATTCAAATGCTAATTATCTCACAAAAATAATTTTATGTGCATCTGAAATTTTTTGACAGGGAAAGTACGTGTACTCAACCTTGTTCGTGACTATATTTGTCATGGTACATGTACCGATTATGTGTAACCTTAAGATAAATATAATTTTGGAACTTATTTAACTTTTCCGGTTTTCAGATCTTGGGTATGGATACCCATAGGTTTGAAAACCAACAGTTCTTTTTCGGTATATATGCATACTAGGTGTGCATACCATTCTAGGTTCACGAGTTCACAAACTTTTTTATGGTATGGATCTGTATCGTACCACTAAGTCACTGTCGACATATAGCTACTCCAGTACGTGTACTGAATACATGTACTGCGGCTTTGGACTAATAACAATTTTCCTAGTTTGTGAAACTGGTATGCATACTGTCATGTATCCATATTTACATTCGTTTTATGTTTCTCTCTAAATCAATTCGAAACATTCACAAATAACATCAATGACACATATCATTGTTCCAGGCTATTTTCAAATGGTAATCTTGAATCACAATTTAGATTATGAACAATAAATTATTTTTAACTGAAATTTATCAAGGAACAAATGTTCATTAAGCTTAGTCATATATATTTCGAGAACTAATTACCAAGATAAACTTGACTCGAAATTCTTGATATTCTTAGATAGTCTAATTAGTCATGCGACAACGTCTTATAGATAGAAGGATGAATATAACTTGAAAAATAGGTGGTCCAGTCTTCACTTACCTTTTGTTGAAGAATATCTCCAAAAGCTTCGGTTGATATTCGACTTCCAACGGTAGAACGTAGTGATGTCCGATTCTCAACTACACTTCCTAATCCGAAATTTAACTAATTGTAGACTAGAAATCAAGATATAGCTTTTACAACTAAATTTGACAACAAACTTGATATAGCAACACTTGTGAGTTTGACTGACAATGCTTTAACAATCTCCCCCTTTGTCAATTTTAGTGACAAAACTATTAACACATATGGATTAAAAAAATAAAGCTTAAAAACTCCTTGAATCCATCATGCTTGATTTCCTAGGTTTCTTCAACTCCTTGAATTCTTCGTTACTTCCAAGTTTCAATGATTACGAACGTGTTCAACTCAGCATCGTTGTTGTTGAAGATCCGTAGCGATTATAACTTTGAAAACAAATATTATTAATTGTCGTTATACAAAAACATAGTACTACGGTGATATTTTCTCCAAAGTTCAATTGTATCACAACTTTGAAGTAACACTACGGTGATATTTTCTCCCTCTTAATCAATACTTACATCTTTTGCATAATAAGTGAAACCTATAGATATTGATTCACTCCCCTTATGTGCGAAACTACTAATTAATTCTCCCCCTTTTTGTCAATAAAAATTGGCAAAGGTACGAAAATCATGGGATCGTAATTAATACAACCAAAAGATACTTCAAGATTTAAAAGAATTAGGAACAATACATAAGAACATAGTTAACATGTAATTCCTTATATCAACTTTTATTTAGATGATATTACATAGTATGAAATACTTAACGCTCATATAGGAGATTTAAGATACAAGCATCCCCAGTAAATTCCACAGTCATACCCCACAAAGATATAACAATTAAGCACAAGTACATTTAAGAACTCTCTCCATTTGATGTCATTCCCAAAAGAACAACATGAGTGACCTTACTTTAATTTTAAAAAAAGGATTTTGTCGGACATTAAAAAATCACATGGATTTGTATCTTAAACATCAAATTAAATTAATCTCAACGCCAGTTACGAACATGGAGATACTTTTAATCGGTATGACTCAACATAAGAAAATCTTACAGAGTGTATAATGCAGTAATAACACAGAAGTGTGATCACGAGTAGATCAATCTTTCGCCAAAATTTCTCAAAGTGTTTGTTCCAATTTTAGTTTATAAAAAACATAATAGATTTAACTTCTGAGCATATATGAGATATCAATTCAATTTATAAAAAGTAAAGGACACATATATCTCATAAGACTTTTGCAATATATTAAACCAATAATGATCACATACTGCAAGTTCATCTTCCAAAAACTCTAGAATTTAAATAAATAAATCTAAAAACATGCAAGATGAAAGTCGTTGGAAATAACTTGTGTAATCACAATATATGCTATACCAAATCCTAATTATACTTCTCAAAAGCAGAATAAATTCTCACAAGAAGTTTCCTTGAAACACATCAGGTTTTTAATAGCAGAAAGCGAGAGAATTCTTTCTCATTTTTGAAGAACTCGTTGATGATGGGATCATTCAGTTCTTCCAAGTCTTCAGAAATCAGTTAACTCACTAAGTTTCATTCTTATCTTACACATGATGGCTTTTGACTGAGCCAGCATGTGTTCATAGTGAGTTATTGATAGGTGTAGAATACACCTAATTTACTATCTAGTAGTTTATGCTTTCTTTCTATTTTACTTGTAAATTATGTATTTTACGCTTGTTTTGAGTTTTGTAGCTACTTTGGAGTCACACGGAGGAAAAGAAGAAGAAGTTACTCTATTTTGAGCCAAAAAGGGCAAAATTGTCATTTCATGGGCGATCACTATTTGGAACCCGACCAAGGTTAAGGGTTACTCTCTATTGGAGGATTACTAAAGGAAGGACGATTTCAAGTTAAGGGGCTGCCAAATAGGTAGCCCTTATCCGGAAAATGTAGTCTTATCATCAATTTGGTAAAATGGATGTATAAACCCAAACCCATAGACCCACACCCACACCGTGCCCGAATCCGCCCCATTTAACCTTCACCTAAATCGAGAAACACTTTTCTTTAACATTTTTCATTCTCTACAAAGCGAGAAGAAGCCTTGGAATAGCTAGCTTTGTTATTTTGAAATCCAGAGATCGAACTCGGATCGAGATAAAGAAGTAGAGAAGAGTGGAGGGAGTTGATCTTTGTGCTAACAGGACATGGAAGATTGGATTGAGTATGTTGATAAAGAGCAAAAGGGGATGCGAGATTCACGAAATTGAAGATGGAAGAATCATTTAAGGAATGAAATTGATGGGTTCGATTCATTGTCGAGAAGAAGGAAGATCGTGTACCATGAAGATTATCAAGGGAAGAATTACCGTAATTGAATCGAGGAGAATGGGTTGGTGGTGTTGATTGAAGAGGCAAAAAGTAACACGGGACAATTGGGTTTAGGTCATGAATCTGAGATGGGTATGAGGTTGTTTAAAAGGATGAGAAGCTGCGGTTGTATGGCAGAGATGAATGGCAGTTGTTCTTTTGGCACTTTGCAATGGCGAGAATGTGAAGAAATGAAGTTGCGGAGATTGAAGTGCTTTGGATGTTGATGGAAAAGGTTCGGTGAGTCTTTGGTAAAGAATGGATGCTTGTAATGAATGAGCTAATGTTGCGATTTGCTTGTGGTATTTGTAATGATCTTGAGATGGAAGCTAGCATTATGGTGGTGGTATTGGCTAGTGCGGTGAGCTAGAGAGGCACTATTGATGATAGATGGAGATGGCTCGGTTGAGGACCAATTCGGAGCTCTGGTGGCTTGGTAAGGCGGGCAAGATGGAGTGTAGGTTAGATGGAGGTTTGAGCTGCTGCTAAATTAGTTGCGACTAGGTTGGCCTGTGGCAAATACAACTCGGACATTGTATTGTTGGTTCATGGCGGTGGAAGAGGTGGTGTTGTGTTGTGGTTAGTTTTGGTGGTTTATTTGTGAACTGAATTACGGGGAATGGCGGTGAGAAAGAGAAGCAAATGTTAGTGCGGGGGAGATTGAGCTGGGTGGTGATATTGCGAGGGTAGTAGCAGACTTGATGGGATGCTCTTGAGTTGCGGTGAAAGATGGGAGAGTGGCACGAGATGGAAATATTGATAAAGGCGAGATGGATGGAAGAATCGATACAATTGAAGCTGCAGTTTAGTGTGATGTTGTGCTTTTTATGGCTGAACATGAAAGAGAATGCAAAGTGAAAATGGTGATGATGATAAATGCAATGGTGATGCGGTGAAGTCAAGGGAGAGTACAAGGCCGAGATGTGCAAAGGTGTGCAATGGCCTACTGGGAGTTCGATTCGCGAATCAACTCGAAATTGGCGATTCAACCGATCCAACTCGGTGACTCGGTGATTAAGACCACTCGATCGACTCGCGTGGCCG
The DNA here is from genome assembly GCA_023531295.1 of Papaver armeniacum. NCBI lineage: Eukaryota > Viridiplantae > Streptophyta > Magnoliopsida > Ranunculales > Papaveraceae > Papaver > Papaver armeniacum. Next base: position 56,813 of record JAJJWW010000089.1, read on the forward strand.
ACTCATAGCCGACTCCTCATCGCTTTGACCGGTTGACTAACGATTGACTAGTTTGACCGTTAGTCTTAACGGTGGTGAGCGGAATATTAGTCGAATATTCCTTGACGGAGAAAATTTCAAGGTGGCCGTCGACGACTATTTGGGATTAAGCCACAATCGATTTCCGTGAGTAAAAATTCGAAATTTTCTATGGACTTCTCTCATGGGTGTGAAGACTTGGGCTAGGAATTGGATGGAGAATTGGACTCAAATTTGGAAAGAGAAGGTGGAAGAGTTGAGAAAAGCTTGGATTTGGAAATTGAATTGCTAAAGAAAAAGGATTCTATTCCTTGGAAGATTTGGAGAATATTGAAGCCTATAAATAGAGAAGTTTTCTACAACTTCTACACACCTCTCTACACACACATCACTTGTGTTTTGCTTGCTTTTCTAAGATTCTTCTTTTTAATTATTTGTGTGAACTTGAAAATTCTCCTTTTAATAATTATTATTTGTGTGAATTTCAAAAACATGAGTAGCTAATTTTCTTATTGATTGAGGATGAATTCCTAGTTCTAAACATATGACTTGAGTTTTTGTTTTCAATTCTATCTTGAGGTTTTTCACACGATTATCGATTGTTTTTACTAATAGGAATGTTTATTCATTCATGATTGATTGATAGATTGTTTGGAGTGCACGCTAAATTGATTTGTTAATTGATCTATATCTAGTATAAGTTAGGGAATACGTAATCGTTCTCGACACTTTACACAAGTAGAAAACACGAGACCTTGCGGAGGGATTCCGTGGAGCGATTGTGTGTAAAAACAACGCTAGAAAGTGGACCAAGCGAACTGAGTTTAACTACTAGTACTAAACCTAAATTCATAGATCTTAATGCATTCAGGGAATTACATCTTGTAAGCGAACCTCGGTGGTTCTTTTGAATAGAATCGATAACTAAAGCGGACTTGTTACTCGGTGAAATTAGGGATTTTGGGGCTAGCTAAGCGGACCTGCTATCCTACGGTTGGTGATAATTTGTGACTAATAACAAGTAGAAAAGAACATAACTTGATTCATTGTTTCGTAACGAAGAAGGATTCCTTGGTCTTGTCTCTCTTATTGCTTTCAACTTTCGATTTTAATTGCTTTGTTTATTTTCTTTTGCTCTTTACACCCCCCTTTCGTGACAATTTTTACAACTAGAATCTCTTGCTCTCGTGGGAACGAACTTGACTTCCATTATATTATTTTTAATTGGTGAAATATTGATTAATTTGATTGCACCTACGACACGCATCAAATTTTGGCGCCGGTCCCGGGAGCAACGGGCGATTTTTAGTTGTTTTTCTTTTTGCTTTATTCTTGCTTTGTTAGATTCTTTAAGTATCTAACTTAGTTTTTGAGAATCTTGTTTGGTGTATACCTTTGGTGAATGCTTAAAGGGGTAGGCCGAGGTCAATACGTCTTCGATCCGGCACTCAACAAAAGGATTTCATTCGAGCGATTAACACTCCACTACCACCTACTTCATCAAGTGATTCGGACAAAGAGGAAGAAACAATGGGTGACGTACACTAAAGGACCTAGCTTCTCACAAGCTTGATACACAACAATGGTGTATCCAAACTAACTCAACCTTCGAGATCAAGCGGGGTTGATTAGAGAGTTACCAAAGTTCCATGGCATGGTGAATGAGGACCCAAACAAACATCTTATGGACTTCTATGCCATAGTTATGGCTATGCTTCCATAGGAGACTAATGCGGATGGAGCAATGTTGAAAGCTTTCCGTTTTCTTTGGCGGGCAATGCTAAGGAATGGTTATATTATTTGCCTTAGGAAGTATCACAACATGGAATGGGATGAAGAAACTTTTCCTCGAGAGATATTTTCCCGCATCCAAAGCTACTCAAATTCGCAAGGAGATTTGTGGATTGAAACAACAAGTGGGAGAATCATTGTATGAATGTTGGGAGCGATACATGAGGTTGGTGGCAAGCTGTCCACACCATCAATTTAGTGATGTTATGATACTCCAATACTTCTATGAAGCTCTTCACCCAAGTGATAGGTCTCTTCTTGACGCCGCGGGTGGTGGTGCACTAATGAACAAGACTTTGGCCGAAGCTAGAGAGTTGATTGAAAGTATGGCGGCAAACTCGCAACAATTCTACACAAGGGATGAACCAATGGTTAGGCGAGTGCATGAAGTTAGTGATTCTTCATCACATCTTGATCAAAGGATGAGTAACATGGAGATAATGATGCAAAGGATTGCCGCGGTAATTATTCCGGATGGTGAGACCGAACAAGTGAATGCTTTATATCCAAATCAAAGGCCAAGGTACGATCCATACTCCAATACCTATAATCCCGGTTGGAAGGATCATCCCAACTTTAGTTATGCAAACAAGCAAGCGGCGGCTCCTAATCCATATGCACAACAAGGTGGTTTTCAACAATCACGTTTCCAACCTCAACAACAAGGTGGTTCTCAACAATTTCAACCACAACAAGTCAAGGAACGTGATTCTTCAATTGATGATAAGCTTAATGTCATGATGCAAGGTATTACGTCATTGTTTCAACAAAATCAACAAAAGACCGATTCGGCTATCAAGGATTTACAAACTCAAATGGGACAATTGGCGACCGATGTGAACCTATTAAAATCTCAAGCATCCACAAAACTTCCTTCACAACCATTTGTGAATCCAAGAGAGAATGTTAATGCGGTTACTCTAAGAAGTGGAAGACAAGTGGAGGGTCCAAGTCATCATGAAGAAGTTATTGAAGAGGTAGTCAAAGATAAGGAGGAAACCGCACCAAAGGATAATTCAACACCAACCGATCAATCAAAGGAACCGGTGCCTTCTTTCACTACTCCACCTCCTTTTCCTAGTCGTTTTGCTAAATCCAAGAAAGAAGCTCAAGACAAGGCACTCATGGATATTTTCAAGAAGATTGAAATCAACATCCCATTCATTGAGGCCATCAAGACAATGCCACGGTATGCGAAGTTCATGAAGGAATTATGCACAAAGAAGGATAGGTTGCTTGATAATGAAATTACTAAAGTTGGTGAGAGTGCGTCGGCTATGCTATTGAAGAAGATGCCTACAAAGTGCACGGATCCCGGTGGTTTCACGGTGCCAATTACTATTGGTAAGCAAAGGTTTGAACATGCTTTACTTGACTTGGGTGCTTCCATTAGTGTGATGTCGGCCGAAATATATGACTCCTTGAATCTTGGACCTTTGAAAGAGACAAGAGTTATTATCCAATTAGCGAACAAGTCTAACATATATCCAAAGGGACTTGTAGAAGACGTGCTAGTGCAAGTAAATGAGCTTATTTTTTCGGTGGATTTCTTCGTGGTGGATATGGACAACAATGAGAACCGAGCATCTACTTCTTTACTTCTTGGGAGGCCATTCATGAAGACCGCAAAGACGAAGATTGATGTTGATAAGGGTACACTCACTATGGAATTTGACAAGGAGATAATACACTTTAATATATTTGAAGCCATGCGTTACCCAAGTGATGTGCATTCCGTTTACTCCATTGATGTGGTTGATTCATTAGCAAAACAAATGGTGGAATTGAACCAAGAGGATGAACTTGATGTGGTGTTGCAAAAGAGCATTGAATTGGACGTCCACGGCTTGTCTAACTTGGATGTTGAAATCTCCAAGGAATTGGTGGAGATGTGTGGTGCTTTGGCGACAATGCAAGAGGCTAAAAAGGGTAATGTTTCTTATATTTCTTTACCCGTGAATGATGAAATACTTGTACCATCTATTGTGAAGGCGCCCAAACTAGAATTGAAGCCGCTTAGGACCATTTGAAGTATGCTTTCTTGGGAGATGGAGATGAGCTTAGGTGATTATTTCAAAGAACCTCACCGGTACAAAGAAGACCGTTTGCTTAGAGTTTTGAGAGAGCACAAAACGGCTATTGGGTGGAGAATTGCGGATATCAAAGGCATTAGTCCATCCATGTGCATGCATCGGATTCTAATGGAAGAGAACGTAAAGCCGGTACGTGATGCTCAACGTCGGCTTAATCCTCCCATGATGGAGGTTGTGAAAAAAGAGATACTCAAATTGCTAAGTGTGGGGGTAATCTACCCAATTTCCGATAGCAAGTGGGTTAGTCGGTTCAAGTGGTACCCAAAGAAATCCGGAGTCACGGTTGTTCGAAATCAAGACGATGAACTTGTTCCTACAAGAGTTCAAACCGGATGGAGAGTGTGCATTGATTATAGAAAGCTTAATTCCGCAACCCGAAAGGATCACTTTCCTTTACCTTTCATTGATCAAATGTTGGAGAGGTTAGCGGGGCATTCTTATTATTGTTTCTTGGATGGTTATTCGGGATACAACCAAATTGTTATTGCACCGGAGGACCAAGAGAAGACCACTTTCACTTGTCCGTTTGGAACGTTTGCATATAGACGGATGCGTTTGGCCTTTGCAATGCGCCGGCTACTTTTCAAAGATGCATGGTGAGTATATTCTCGGATTATGTGGAGCGCATCATCGAGGTATTTATGGATGACTTTAGTGTTTATGGCAATTCTTTTGATGGTTGTTTAAATAACCTTGAACTAGTTCTTAAACGATGCATAGACACAAACCTTGTCCTTAATTGGGAGAAATGTCACTTTATGGTAAACCACGGCATAGTACTTGGTCACATTGTGTCCTCTCGAGGGCTCTAAGTGGACAAGTCAAAGATAGATTTAATAAGAAACTTACAATATCCCACTTCGGTGAGGGAGATCCGTTCTTTTCTTGGTCATGCAGGTTTCTATAGGCGGTTTATCAAGGATTTCTCCAAAATCTCCATGCTTAGATGTGCAAGTTATTACAAAAGGAGGTACCTTTCGACTTCAACAAGGAATGCGAGGATGCTTTTGACAAATTAAAGGAAATGTTGACAAGTGCGCCAATTATCAAATCACCGGATTGGAATCTTCCATTTGAATTAATGTGTGATGCTAGTGATTATGCGGTTGGAGCCGTTTTGGGTCAAAGGGTGGACAAGTTGTCCCATGTTATCTATTATGCATCTAGGACCCTTAATGATGCACAAATCAATTATTCTACCACGGAAAAGGAGTTATTGGCTATAGTTTTTGCTTTGGAAAAATTTCGATCATACTTGGTGGGTACAAAGGTTATTGTGTATTCGATCATGCCGCACTAAGACACTTAATAAAGAAGAAAGAAGCTAAGCCAAGATTAATCCGGTGGATCCTATTGTTACAAGAGTTCGACATAGAAATTCGTGATAAGAGGGGTGTGGAGAATACCGTTGCGGATCATCTTAGTAGACTTGTTATGTCTCAAGAGGAACTTCCATTACATGACCGCTTTAGGACGAACAACTTTTCTCCATGGAAGAATCAACACCTTGGTATGCGGATATAGTGAATTACTTGGTGACAAGGAAAGTACCTAGTACAATGTCTAATTTCCAAAAGATGAAACTTAAGAAGGTAGCTAAGCAATATGTGTGGGATGAACCATACTTATGGAAATATGGCGTTGATCAAATAATGCGAAGGTGCGTACCTAACTCCAGAATTTCAATCCATCCTCTCCTTTTGCCACACTTTTGCTTGTGGTGGCCACTTTGGTTCTAAACGCACCGCTCTCAAAGTTCTCGAGTGGATTTTATTGGCCCACCTTGTTTGAAGATTCATATGTTTTTGTAAATCGTGTGATAGATGTCAACGAACGGGCAATCTAGGTGCTCGAAATCAAATGCCACTCACACCAATTCTCGCCGTTGAGATTTTTGATGTGTGGGGTATTGATTTTATGGGCCCTTTGTCAATTCGAATGGAAACTTTTATATACTTCTTGCCGTTGATTATGTTTGAAATGGGTGGAAGCTAGAGCCACCAAAACTAATGACTCTCAAGTTGTTTGTGATTTTGTAAGGAAAACATATTCAATAGGCATGGTACACCAAGAGTGGTGATAAGCGATGGAGGCTCACATTTCAAGAAGGCTTTCCACGCCCTCCTCAAGAAGTACAACATAACACACAAAATTGGTACGCCTTACCATCCACAAACTAGTGGACAAGCGGAAATTTCAAATCGTGAGATCAAGTCCATTCTTGAGAAAACGGTGAATACCACAAGGAAAGATTGGAGCTTTAAGCTCAACGATGCACTTTGGGCGTATAGAACGGCGTATAAGACACCGATTGGTATGTCTCCATATAGGTTGGTTTATGGTAAGGCTTGTCATCTTAGGTTGAACTTGAACACAAGGCTTATTGGGCGATAAAGAAATTCAACATGGAGTATGATGAAGTGGGGAAACAAAGGAAGTTACAACTACATGAGCTAGAGGAGATACGTAATGATGCTTACGAGAGTGCCCGTATTTACAAGGAAAAGACTAAGCTTTTTCATGACAAGATGATTTCGCGGAAAAGTTTTGTTGTGGGGCAAAAAAGTTCTTTTATTTAATACTCGTTTACGTTTATTTCCGGGAAAGCTTAAGTCCCGTTGGGTGGGACCATTTGTTGTTACTAATGTTTATGCTCATGGTGCAGTTGATATTGTTAGCGACAAAAGCAGGACAACATTTGAAAGTCAACGGCCATAGGTTAAAGCCATATTATGAAAACTTTCCAACGGAGCATGTGGACGTGATTGGACTTCATTTGGAGATGCACTCCCTGCGGAGGAGTAATGTGCCGCAAGAGCTAAGTCGGGCCGTCGACTTTAAAACAAGCGCTTAATGGGAGGCAACCCATAGGTTTTGTATTTCTTATCTTTTTGCTTTTTGTTATTTCTTTTTCTTGTTTCTTATCATGTTAAAATTTCCCACCTTGACTTTACTAGGAGGATTCAATTACATTGAGGACAATGTAAGGTTTAAGTGTGGGGGAGTGGTTAAGCATGTTTTTAAAACAAAAATTACAAAAAAATTAAAAAATTAAAAAAAAAAAAAAAAGTTTTACTTAAAAATTCCAACTTTTAAAGATTTTAGAGTCACTAGCATATTTCTAGGTATGTTTACATAGAGATTTTGACCGACATAATTGAACTTGGAAATGTTAGAGAACTACATTTGGATTTCTTGCTTGTTTGAGTGTTAAATAATGGATTTAATCATGCCGGTGATGCGAATTTGGTGGGAGAAGTGCATTATTAGAGTTCTTTGATCAATCATTAGTGGAGACTACCCGTATTCATATCATGAGAGGCACCAACCAGAAATCTTCCATCTACTAAAGAGCTTTCTTTTGAGTGTGTGTCACCATACGTTAATTCCGGGTAGAATGGTGAGCTACCCAACCTCCCACCAATAGAAGCACTACTCTTTGATCTCTTGAGTGCTAATTTTGTCAATCATAAGGGTGACGTCCATAGATGAAAGCTTCCTTCTTGTAGTTCGATTTGCAGTTAGCACCATTCTCTCTCGACAACAACGGATCCATAGAAACACTCTCATCATCAACAAGGAGCGACATCAAAATCTACAATGAAAGTTGGAAAAGTTTAAGGTTTACAAGCAACTGAATGAGAAAAAGTGCAAATTTTATATTAAAGTAAAGCAACATACAAAGAGCGGAATTCACATATATGTTGAGGACTTACAATACAATAAGGTAATTTTATCCAAGTATGAAGACTTAAAGAAAATCAAAAGGTGAGAATTTTTGAAGTTTATGATTTCAAGACGATACAAGTTATGAAGAATCAAGCGGTAAAATACTTCTTCCACGGCCATGGTTTATTTTGTATTTAATTTCTCTTGTTTTAAAAAAAAAAAAAAAAAAAAAAAAAAAAAAAAGAGAAAAACAAGAGAAATATTTGTTCTTATTTTTGTTAATGAGCCGTGGGGAAGGAAAATATATAAGGAGGTTTCAAGCGACAAGGATTTTTAAGGTAAAAGAGTTATAAATTGTTAAGGATTTATGAAATTCAAGAGTTTATCATTAATAGTTGAAACCGAAGACGAAGACCATGAAGATCAAGACGAGGAGCGGAAGACGTTTCTATTGGATGCAGTGAGAGTGGTGTTATCATAATTGGCGATCGGATGTGAAGGTAAGTAAGTAATCTCATCCTCGGTAATAATGGTTGATTTCCTTTCTTAGAGATCGTAGAAAAAAATGGTTTTTCAAAATATTAAAAGATGTGGGTTTTTTTCAAAATATTTGGAAGTTGTCCTTCCCACCATTTAACGTGTTGCGGGAATTCTCTCTTCATTCCTACTGCACACATGTGAGAACCATAAAAAAGCCCGTCTTTTTGAGTGCAATTATCATAAAATCCTATTTGGTAAGGCAGAAGTCGAGCGAAATGCTTATTGATCGTTTCTCAAACACGCGTTCTCTCATTATGGTGTGGTTATTTCTCACTCAACAATTAAGAACGAGAATATGTTCTTTAGTATTTCTAACTTCTTATTACTAGCATGCGAAACTCTATGTCCTCATAACTTTTTGGATGCTTGTGACGCTTTGAACGCTTTGAAGTTGTGAGTTTTTAGTTTGATTTGCTCGAGGACTAGCAAAGTCTAAGTGTGGGGGAATTTGATAGGTGTAGAATACACCTAATTTACTATCTAGTAGTTTATGCTTTCTTTGCTATTTTTCTTGTAAATTATGTATTTTACGCTTGTTTTGAGTTTTGTAGCTACTTTGGAGTCACACGGAGGAAAAGAAGAAGAAGTTACTCTATTTTGAGCCAAAAGGGAAAAATTGTCATTTCATGGGCGATCACTATTTGGAACCCAGCCAAGGTTAAGGGTTACTCTCTATTGGAGGATTACTAAAGGAAGGACAGTTCAAGTTAAGGGGCTGCCAAACTGGGTAGCCCTTATCCAGAAATGTAGTGCTATTATCAGCTGGTAAAATGGATGTATAAACCCAAACCCATAGACCCACACCCACACCGCACCAGAATCCGCCCCATTTAACCTTCACCTAAATCGAGAAACACTTTTCTTTAACATTTTCATTCTCACCTGAGGCGAGAAGAAACGCGACATTCTTCTTTGTTATTTTGAATCCGGAGATCGAACTCGAGATCGAGATAAAGAAGTAGAGAAGAGTGGAGGGAGTTGATGTTTGTGCTAACATGAGACATGGAAGATTGGATTGAGTATGTTGATAAAGAGCAAAAGAGGATCCGAGATTCACGAAATTGAAGATGGAAGAATCATTTAAGGAACAAAATTGATGGGTTCGATTCATTGTCGAGAAGAAGGAAGATCTTTGTGTACCATGAAGATTATCAAGGGAAGAATTGGGTGTAATTGAATCAGAGAATGGGTTGGTGGTGTTGATTGAAGAGGCAAAGTAACACAGGACAATTGGGTTTAGGTCATGAATCTGAGATGGGTATGAGGTTGTTTAAAAGGATGAGAAGTTGCGGCTGTATGGCAGAGATGAATGGCAGTTGTTCTTTTGGCACTGCAATGAGCTGAGAATGTGAAGAAATGAAGTTGCAGGATTGAAGTGCACTGGATGTTGATGGAAAAGGTTAGGGTGGAGTCTTTGGTAAAGAATGGATGCTTGTAATGACCGAGCTAATGTTGCAGATTTGCTTGTGGTATTGTAATGATCTTTGAGATGGAAGCTAGCATTATGGCTGGTGGTATTGGCTAGTGCTGTTGAGCTAGAACAGGCACTAGTGATGATAGATGGAGATGGCTCGGTTGAGGACCAATTCGGGGCTCTCGGTGGCTTGGTAGGTGGCAAGATGGAGTGTAGGTTAGATGGAGGTTTGAGTCGCTGCCTGCAATTAGTTGCATTTGGGTTTGTGGCAAATGCAACTCGAGACATTGTATTGTTGGTTCATGGCGAGTGGAAGAGGTGGTGTTGTGTTGTGGTTAGTTTTGGTGGTTTATTTGTGAACCTGGAATTACAGGGAATGGCGGTGGAGAAAGAGAAGCAAATGTTAGTGCGGGGAGATTGGTGGTGGTGATATTGCGGGTAGTAGCACCGATGGGATGCTCTTGAGTTGCGGTGAAAGATGGGAGAGTGGCCTGAGATGAAATGTTGATAAGGCTGAGATGGATGGAAGAACCGAGTGCAATTGAAGGCTGCAGTTTAGTGTGATGTTGTGCAACTTATTATGGTGAGCATGAAGGAGAATGCGGTGAAAATGGTGATGATGATAAATGCAATGAGCTGATGCAGTGAAGTCAAGGGAGAGTACAAGGCTGAGATGTGCAAGCTGTGCAATGGCCTAGGCTGGAGTTCAGTTCTGGCGAATCAACTCAGAAATTGGCGATTCAACCCGATCCAACTCGGTGGCTCGGTGATTAAGACCACTCGGTCGACTCGATGGCCCGACTCATAGCCGACTCCCTCATCTGGCTTTTGACCGGTTGACTAACGGTTGACTAGTTTGACCGTTAGTCTTAACGGTGGATCGATGGAATATTCCGTCGAATATTCCCCTTGACGGAGAAAATTTCCCGGTGGCCGTGGCGACTACTATTCCGCCACAATCCCGCTTTTCCGGCGAAAAAAATTCAGAATTTTCTATGGACTTCTCTCATGGGTGTGAAGACTTGGGCTTGGAATTGGATGGAGAATTGGACTCAAATTTGGAAAGAAAAGGTGGAAGAGTTGAGAAAAGCTTGGATTTGGAAATTGAATTGCAAAAGAAAAAGGATTCTATTCCTTGGAAGATTTGGAGAATATTGAAGCCTATAAATAGAGAAGTTTTCTACAACTTTTACACACCTCTCTACACACACAACACTTGTGTTTTTGCTTGCTTTTCTAAGATTCTTCTTTTTAATTATTTGTGTGAACTTGAAAATTCTCCTTTTAATAATTATTATTTGTGTGAATTTCAAAAACATGAGTAGCTAATTTTCTTATTGATTGAGGATGAATTCCTAGTTCTTAACATGATTTGAGTTTTGTTTCAATTCTATCTTGAGGTTTTTCACACGATTATCGATTGTTTTTACTAATAGGAATGTTTATTCATTCATGATTGATTGATAGATTGTTTGGAGTGCACGCTAAATTGATTTGTTAATTGATCTATATCTAGTATAAGTTAGGGAATACGTAATCGTTCTCGACACTTTACACAAGTAGAAAACACGAGACCTTGCGGAGGGATTCCGTGGAGCGATTATGTGTAAAAACAACGCTAGAAAGTGGACCAAGCGAACTGAGTTTAACTACTAGTACTAAACCTAAATTCATAGATCTTAATGCATTCGAGGAATTACATCTTGTAAGCGAACCTCAAGGTGGTTCTTTTGAATAGAATCGATAACTAAAGCGGACTTGTTACTCAGTGAAATTAGGGATTTTGGGGCTAGCTAAGCGGACCTGCTATCCTACGGTTGGTGATAATCTGTGACTAATAACAAGTAGAAAAGAACATAACTTGATTCATTGTTTCGTAACGAAGAAGGATTCCTTGGTCTTGTCTCTCTTATTGCTTTCAACTTTCGATTTTAATTGCTTTGTTTATTTTCTTTTGCTTTTTACACCCCCCTTTCGTGACAATTTTTACAACTAGAATCTCTTGCTCCTTGTGGGAACGAACTTGACTTCCATTATATTATTTTTAATTGAGTGGAAATATTGATTAATTTGATTGCACCTACGACACGCATCAGTTATCTTATCTATGGAGAGATTGATTCGAGATTGTAAATCATTCATCTTAGATAAAAAGTTCTTCACTGCAACCCTGAAATCATTATCCCGATGACAAATAGATAAAAAAACAAGTTGAGGTAGAACCTGTTTCTTCTCGAGATGATTTATCCTTTCTGATCCTTGATGATTTGACTCATTTGTATAGTGATCATTAACAACATCTACTGCATCCTTTTTGGTTATACCTATAGTTACAGGAGCCATGATTGTATTCCTCACAAAGAAAAATATAGGGAAGTAACCCTAAATAAGAGAATTGACCATCCATAAGAGGGTCCGCGAACCGGTGCGGCTTTAGAAGAAACTTACCGTTCGTGAGCCATAAAATACATAAATTTTGACAACTATTTATATTTTAATTATACTAATTATTTGTTACTTATCTTCACGAAAATCATAGTTGTGTCAACATAATATTGAAACATCTTCTTAGCTCAAATAAACATGGTTTAGAGCACAAGAGTAAATGGTTTAAAAATTACGGACTATAGATAGGTGATGGAATGCAACTATGCTTTCTAGATTTTGGAGCTAGCTCAAAAAGATTATTTACAAAATATCTCTATGATTATAAAGAGGTGTTTCACGTATAAAATTAGTAAACTTCATAAAAAGGTCAAGTCGACTTGAGCAATCTTGTCATCACAACGAGTATTGTGATGAGTTTTTGTGCAAGCCTCATTTTCTCAAGCTAAAATATTAAGGCTGCACACATTACTACAATGAAGTAGTGATGGGGTGAGTAAGGCATTCACCACTTATGTCACTAGGTGACTTAACAAGGTTATTTGTGTATTCAGAATTCTTACCTTTTCTGGTTCGTCTTCTTCTCTATTTATCTATCTTTGGCGTTGAAAATTCCAAACTATGCTTCAATAGTTGACTCATTCTCTGCATGTCATTCTGAAGTTTAACAATCTTCTTGTTATTCTTCTTAAATTTCCAACATTTTTCTTGAACATGGTTCTTGCTTTCGCAAAAGAAGCAATGCAGAAAGAGCTAATCATTAGAAGAATTAGTGAAAAAGCGGGGGTCTAACAACCACACCCAATATTTCGTTTGGCAATCTGTATGGACAACTCCAATACAATTCTAAGAGAATCAACTAGACAGTTAGACTCAACCAGGGAAAAGTATCCAAGAGTTATATCTCAATTTCTCAAATCAATCTGCAATCGAACAGATAGAAATATGTGAGCCGGATCAATATGAGAAATAACTTGAACGGTACCAAAGACCAATGTTCAAGTGTCAATCAATTTCAATCAACAACCAAAGGTTGTATTTACCAATTGATTGAACTACGCACAACCTTTGATATTTCAATTATATAAACAAATATAATGCGGAAACGAAATAACACAGACACCAGAAATTTTGTTGACGAGGAAACCGCAAATGCAGAGAAACCCTGGGACCTAGTCTAGATTGAACACCATATTGTGTTAAGATGCTACAGACACTAGCCTACTACAAGATTAACTTCGGACTGGAATGTAGTTGAGCCCTAACCAATCTCACGCTGATCAAGGTACAGTCACGTTCCTTACGCCTATGAATCCCAACATGACTCTATGCACTTGATTCCCTTAGATGATCTCATCCACAACTAAGAGTTGCTATGACCCAAAGTCGAAGACTTATAAACAAATCTGTCTCCCACAGAAATACCTATGAAGTTTTGTTATGTCTTATGATAAATCAAGGTACACAGGAACCAATTGATAATCCGGTCTTATATTCCCGAAGAACATCCTAGAAATATCAATCACCTCACAATAACTTAATTATATGGTAGTAGAACAAGTTATTGTGGAATCACAAAGAATGAGACAAAGAGCTTTGTGATTACTTTTTATATCTTACCTATCGGAGATAAATCTCGAGTTAATCTTAGAGAAGATTGTACTCGATACGATAGAACAAGTAAGATCAGAATACGAAAATACAAGAGAAAATAGTTGGATCTGGCTTCAGAATCCCAATGAAGTCTTTAAGTCGTTAACCTAAATGGTTTTAGGAAAAACCTAGGTTAATGGAGAACCGACTCTAGTACGCAACTAGTATCACACAGGAGGTGGGGGGATTAGGTTTCCCAGTTGCTATAGTTCTCCTTTATATAGCTTTCAAATCAGGGTTTGCTTAGTTAGCTTAGAAACAAAGCATTCATTATTCACCATTAGATGAAATCCTGATATAAGATTCAAACTAAGTTTTGCTTGAAACCAAAGAAATATCTCTCCACCGTTAGATCGACTTAGCTTGTCACAAACAAATGAAATATACTTCATTTAGATATGGGTAACCGTACCTAAACGTGTATACTTAGTTGGTTCAATAATAGTCAACCAAGGTCATCCGTGCGGACACTTTTGTCTAATCCACATTCATTAAACGGTTAAATTGTGTTTGGAAGGCACATTTGAGTGTATATTCATACCCAATACCACGGCTTCGAAAACATTACCACAAACTACCACGAACTTTTTGAATTCCCCAAGCCGGGTAAGATGTTTGTTACTAATACCCTTTCTGTCCTAAATTAATCGTCGCCCTGGGATCGCGAAGAATTTCTAAAACCAAAATCACCACGGCAAAAACCAGACAAAAAGCTTCTACATTTTTATTTACTCAAGCTTGAAAGCCCTTACTTTATCTCTGTTAAATTCGCAAAAGTTTTGTCCATGGTCGGTTTTGATTTCATTGGGGTTTTCGTGTGTGATGGATTTCTGATTTGTTATTTATTTATTTGTGCAGGGATTGTTTATACGGAAGGAGGTGAATTGAGATGCTGGGAAGAACTACTTCCTGATGCACTTGGGATAATCTTTAAGAAACTATCTTTGCAAGATATGGATTCATCGGAGGTTTGTTAGTTTTTTCTTCATTTCAATGAGTTTTTATTAGTAGATACAGTTAATTTTGATGGGACTTTTGATATAAATCTTGATTAACCAGATCACAATTTAGTTTTTGAACTGGTTCTCTTGTTTTGTTTTTCTTAGGGCTTATCAGTTGAAGTAATTCTGCATAAGTTTGAGGGAATCTGTGTGCGGCAGAGTTTGAGGCAAGTTTGCTTTGTCTCTGTGTTAGAGCAAACTTTAGGTTTAAATTGAGTTTTGTAGTTGAATTCAAGGGTTTATCATCAAGGATTAATTGGGGGGCCCGAAAATAATTGGGGGCCTCACCAAATTTATGCCCACACAAAAAATTATAGAGGGCTTTCAAAATCCGGGTGAAAATACGTTTTTACCCTTCCCTTAATATTTACCCTAAAATCCTATTAATACTAAACCTAGGCTCTCATTTCATTTCTATCACAAAACTATTCTTCTTCTCCTCCCCCTCTCCTCTCCCTCTCCTCTCCATCACAACTCCATTAACGACTCAGGACGAATCGGAAGAAAATATGACCTCAATTAAAAAATAAGTGAACTAAAACTTATGAATCTACTTCTTATTTACGTTTTATTGCATGTTTTGTTTGGAAAATTCGGTTTCAAACTGAAAAATAGCAGTTACAGAATAAGGGTCGTCAACCTCTATAGTTCTATACCCTAACGATTTTTCATATGCATGTTATTTTTGTATGAAAAATCGTTGATGTCTAAGGTGTAAGAGATAACGACCCTTTATTTGGGTTTAAAATTTTTTTTTCTCAGAATAGAGTCGTCAATATATTATAGAACCAATTGACGATCCTACTATGACGACCCCTTTTTATACACTAACGACTCTATATGACTAAAAACTACCTCTCTGACCAAATAAATGGAAGGGTCGTCATCTTAATTCCATAGAATCATCACTAATGATAACGACTATTTGGTTGAGTCGTTCATGAATAAAGAAAAATGTTAACGACTCTTTCTTATTTGTCCACTAAAAGACAAAAATGATAAGGAGTCGTTCAGTATACATCAAAATGTTAACGACCTATTTATTCTTCCATTAAATGACAAAAATGAAAAAGAGTCGTTAACATTTTGGTATAATATGAAAATGAAAAGGAGTCGATAACAAAAATGAAAAGGAGTCGTTAACATTTGGTATAATATGAAAATGATAAGGAGTCGTTGACAATAATGATAAGGAGTCGTTCATCTTTTTCAAATTTGATGAACGATTTTCATAACTACAAATTGAGTCGTCAATGTTTTCAAACTTGGTGGACGATTTTCATAACTTTGCATATTGGAGTCGTATATTTGTGTGCTAAGTCACTAACGACTCGTAAGGGTCGTCAGTTTATTATACTCCCGACCAAACGACTCTCACACTGAGCTGCTTCATAGTGACCATGAATCGACAACTTGGAGCACCATTCATGCGATTTGAAGAGTATAGGAAGTTTACCCGATTGTTTAGAGCTTTGGGTTCTTCATTTTGAGTATTGGTTCCATCATTTTGAGCAAAAGGATCTTCATTTGCAACCATTTTAACCTAAATTTTCCCCCAAAACTCACTTTCTTCCTCTTTATCCAACACAAAAACACAAATTTTCTATTATCTAAACTAATTAACAACTAATCTAACTTAACTAATCAACTAAATTAACAGTAATGGTTTGGGGGTAGTTTAGCCATTTCAAAAAAATCGGATAAGGGGTAGCCCCAAAATGCTATTGGGAGACCAACTGGTGAGCCCCCAATTATTTTCTGTGGCCCCCAATTTTTTTTTTTTTGTTTATCATAAAACTAGGTCTCTAAAATTTATGTCTATACTACCGTATAATCTACTGTATTCGTGGTAATTGGGTATTTCTGTGCTGTGTGATTATAAACGTTGATGGCTGTTTTGAAATGAACTCATTTTTATTTTTATTATTGCAGGGAAGCGGGATTGGTTGTCAAATTATCTCTTTGATCACTTTGTCCATATTCTGCTAGTTAAGAAATTGTGTATAGTTTAGATTAATCTAACTCTACGTGCCTTGCTTCCTTGAAAGATGAATTGATTTTGAGTCTCATGTGCTAGTACGTAACATGTAGGGAATATAAAGATGCTTATTTTATGTGTGCTGCTTGGAAATCCTGAATGTTACTTGAACATGCCAAGAACATCTGTTTAAGTTTGACTCGTTAACGGCACCATCTTATTTCTCATAGAAATTAGAACACAGCAGATTTATATGGTAAAAATTATGCTTATAGATTTTTGCTGTATTAAAATTAGTTGATGGCAGTCAAGCTCTTTAGGAAGATATTATAGCCTTAAATGTATAATTTTGGAATTTCAAGCTGTACATTCATTTATGTCTATGGCTGACCACCCCAGGGCAGTTGTCTTGGATGCGAATTTGTTGATTATAATTGCGATGGTGGCATAGTCTAGTAGTACACGGCAGGAAAATGTTAGTGGTTGATACTGCCATGGGTGCATAGACTGCGTAGGAAAATGTTAGTGGTTGAACACAGTTGTCTTGGATGCGAACGGGGATGCGAACTTAAGTTCTGGACATTGGTCACAAGCTAACAGTTTGATTTGCAACGAATGCGCAAACTTTAGCTCGGATCGAACTCAGTTGAAACCGTTTGCGAACGGGTACGCAAACTTGGTTCCCGGACTTCAACAGTTAAATAAGTTTGTGAACGGCTATACAAACTTAAGTACCCTGACTTAAACAGTTGAATAAGTTTGCGAACGGGTATGTAAACTTCCAGTCCTGAATTCCGTCAAAACAGTTCGTACACTAAGTACACAAACCATAATGTATCTAGACATGGGTTTTAGCTCTTAACTTTATGAACAGTCACGTTCATCAACCTGTCCGACTTCTTCTGATAATACCAAACATCGTAGGTCAACTTGGCTACCTGCTCCCGGAGGTATCTAAGCTCACTAGAGCCACCAACTGACAGGCGTAGGATGTCTCAGGACTATACTACCAACCAAAATTGAAGACAAGGCTAAGGGAAAGAAGAAACGAACCCATGGCTTTGGAAGACTCGGCAGCCAGGGCGGAATCATCGGCTTTGAGACCTTCCTCAGCAGCCTTTGCAGCATTATTCGCTCTCTCAAGGGCTAAAAAACACGCCTCCAAGGATCTCTGAGTTTTCCTCGGGTCATCCTCTAGCAGAGATATCTTGGCAGCAGAATCAGAACCACTATAAGAAGATTGTTGCGCTCCAGCAAAGGCATGATCTTGGAGGGTACGCTCCAACAAGGCACTCAAGTGAGTACACTTAGCCCTATAGAACTTGAACAAGGTACATCCAACATCGATTTGTTTGCAAAGCTGTGAAAAACGAAGCATAAGAACAGACGAAGATTCAAAACAAAGCATGAGACAGTAATGTAAGGATCACTTACTGAAAACAGCGAAAGACGGGGAAGGAAATCAGCATAGGTGTCCATGAAGGCCTCCATCTCTTGGATGCTACCCCTGCCCAGATTTCACCAAAGCTATGGCTAGAGCGAAGGCGGTCGGGTCAAAGAATAGATCCTTAGCCCACTAAATGACCCAGACAGAACATCTAAGCTGAAGCTACCTCAAAGGAACCGGCTAATTGGTGACGATCAACCTCAGCCAGAGAAAGGACCTTTCGAATCGTCAGAATGGATTCAAGGATAGCATCGTCAAAACTCCCAAGGCTTAAGCTCCCAGGTAGCTTACCCTTCTCAGACTCAACAACAACCCCACCAATCGCTTGAGAGCAAGTGTGGGGAACGAGTACTGAACCCTCACCACGACGAAGAGATGACATGGTGGACGAGCTGGGAACCGAAGAAAAAGCTTGAGCACCACCTAAGTCCATATCACCAGCAGAAGGAAGATTTCCCAATACGGTCCAATCTGGAGACGAAGGTGGAGGCCCAACAACATTGCTAATAGGGCGGCAGAAACAGTAGCGCTCCCAAATGAGGTAGGTGTAGCATTGAAGGAGAGCTAGCAAGTGAAATCACAACCTTCTTCTTCTATGCAGCAGTCGAGCTACTAACACTCACCACCGGAGTAACACCCTTCGCAAACGAACCACTCAATTGGAGTGAAGTAGCAGGAGAGGATAGAAGACTCTTGGAAGATACCACTACAACACCAGTAGTAGCCGAGACAACAGGTTGCAAATCACCAGGGGCAGAAAATGAAGGCACATTTAGTAACAAAGCGAAGTCAGGAACTTGAACACTAACCTAGGTCACCAATGAAGCATCACCACCAAGCTGGAAGGTTTTCACCCTCCACAAAGCCGGCCATGGATGGGGATGAGGGCTATTCTTGGAAAATCTTCCTCAATATCATCCAGATGAGGGCTAAGGCCAGTATCCTCAATGTCCTCCATATCTTCGTCAGAGTGCTCCTCCGAAGCAACCTTAGGATCCTCATCGGATCCCTCAAGATCGATCCTGACCTTCAACTTGCCCTTTCTCTTGGAAGACTATAACGAACACATGCGCAAGCAAAGGATTAGGGGCAAAATACCGGAAACCTACAAACGTAAAGGTATGTCTATAATCCTTACCTCGCGAGGGTGTTGGTGTAGTTGTTTCGACCAAAGCCTTTCTCTTCCTAGTCTAGTAGCTCGGAGGTTGCCGGCGAGCTCGGAGACGATCCTAGCAGCCGGCGAACCCGAGGGGCGGTTCAACGAGAAGAAGCGGGAAGCGAGACTATAGAAAGCCCATCGGATTACCAAATAAAGACTACAAAACAAAAAATAAAAGGAAAAAACCTCCAAAGAAAGAAAAAGGTTACCTCATGAGAAGCGGCGGGGTTGAAAACGTATGGCGTATCCATCATACTTCTCGGGAAAAGGAGAGAGTTGTACGAGGGCGTTGGGATCTGCAGTAGTAAAATCGTAAGCCCAAAGACCCACCACACGAAGAGGAGTATGAGCCCAGCGATCATCATGATCAAGACGGATGCGGTCAGGCTTCGTCAAAGGTAGCTTAGCAGAATAAGGGATCACAGTCAAACCGGTCTTGTCAATCTCTTCCAACATACGAAGGCTGTTACCCTCTCTAATCTTCTTAGTAGTAACATGAATACGACGGGGGCCAACGCTCCAAGAAGAAGGTTAGTTTTACGAATAGCATCGGCGTATGTGGCATTGAAGTTGGCGGGGGTGTAATCCTCCTGCTTAGACCTTCCTAGCAACAAAGGGTAGTAAAACTTGAGTAAGTATTTAAATTCTTGCGTACCGGCCTCACGAAGGGGATGCCGAAATTGCCCGGTATATGTGCATGTCTCCTCGGACTGAGTCTTGTTCAACGGGTCATCCCTGGTAGACAAAACATCATAGTATAAGGGATCCTTTCTACTAAACAAAGGTAGGAGCATACCCGCGGCCAATTGACCAACAATGATCAAGAGGTTGTTATCATCATATGGAAAGCTTCGAATCATGGATTCGGTGAGAACATCGGGCCATTGATAAAAAAGATCTCAAACTTATGAAGGCGAAAGGACTTGGTGATCTCGGGCAAAGACAAGTGAGCATAGCTATCTTTTCACGTGATTTGCATCCTTTGAAGCTCATAGTGAGGCGGAGGAGGAGGAGATCCTCAACAGCAACCTCTTGACCTCGGGGGGTCCTTGAAGTCTCGGACCATATCCATCTCGGTACCGAGCGGGTACCTCGGTGTCTCGGGAGGTGGAGGCGTAGCATCGGGATGATCCCGCCGCGGAGGAGGCTCGGGTTGGCGACCTAGGCCTCGGATCTTTCTGAGCGGAGCTTCTTCGGAAGTCTCATAATTTCTAGCACCCGGCGGGAAAGAACAATACTTCAACAATTGAGACATAAAATTGTAGTTGACTCAAAAACATATTTGGGGCAAAAGCAAGCATACTTTGGGCATGGTTTAATTAAACCAACCAAAGGCTTGATTTTAATCAATTTTAAGGCGAAATGAAGGATTATTCACCACCATGGGCAAATTTGCAGGCGAAGAGTATCATGACATACACATGGTGAAATCATGAAATGGAGAGTAACCCATGCTTTCAAATTACATGAGGAAGCGCAAAAGAAGCCAGTGATACATGCGGGGATAAAGCAACATCAACAACCAAAGCAGAAAACATGGAGAATACGAAAAGCAACGGTAAAGTTGAGGAAATAACGATCACTTACTTGAATATGATGATCGAGTGGTGAAGGACACGAGCCTTGGAAAATCGATGAAAGATCAGTTGAAAACGAGAAGAAAATCCACGAGAAAGGGTTGGAGAGCGACAATTCGGGGAGAAAAGAGGGAGTTAGTGAAAATTCCTTCTCTTTATTCTCTTCTTATAGGCGGTTGGAGAATCTAAAAATTTGGATGTCCCGAAATTCAAGGAAATTATTGCATGAAGAGACATGTGGGACCACCCAGCCGTGCGTGCAAAAATGAGCGGCATTATGAGAGTTTTTCTTCCAATCCTACCAAACGGTAGAATATGAAAGAAAAGGGGGCAAAGTTTGTGAATACTAATATTACGTGGGCACGTGTCGCGATCTCGGTGGTCGCACGCAAGATAAGCTGTATAGCCCTCGTTGCACGAGAGAGACACGAGTAGCGGAGAGGATACCTTCGGGATCTACTTTATCTTATCCCAGAAGGGATACCTCGACGGTCAAGATGGGAAAAGTAAAGCCTAGTCTAGAGGAGGCAGCTAAGGGACGAGAGGTAGATGACATATCTAATCAGCATTAAATACAAAAATCTCTTATCTATACGCATAATCAAAGCACGTGGAGGGAGATGATGTGGCAGAACCTGAATGGCAAAGGATAGCGGTGAACGAAGGTTCAATGCGGTACAGGATGGGAAGTTCCTAGAGAAGGAACGTGGAGTCGGTGAGGTGGTGATCATTGGAGAAAGCACGCGGTGAATGAAGGTACCATTTGTACGGAAGGTATATGAGAGAGCGATGGGTCCAAAACTGACAAAGATATACC